>CM021105.1:148210429-148471884 GCA_007115665.2 Sequoiadendron giganteum
AAAGATAATGATTTGCAATGAATGTTAAACATGTAAAAGTAAGCATACTATGATCCTACAACTATTACATGGCAATGAGAAAAGTGCATGCTTTAAGGGACCATCTCTAAAATATATCAAATTTGTCCAAGATCCTCCATAAATCATGACACTCATTGGTACTATGCCCACAGACTCTATGATATCGACAATGAGACAAGTTTATGTTTTTATTTTTTGGATTTTATTTTCTTTGATAAGTGGTAATGTTAAGAGTCCTTCATTAAGAAGTATGTGTAAGTTCCTTTCAGTGAGAGACATAGGACAAGGGAATTTTAGCTTCTTGATTTTGTAAGGCCTTTTTTGTTTTCTTATTTGGGATTCTTGTTGAGGTGGATTGAAAGGAGGACCTAAAGTGATCCTATCATCTTTGTGCGACAATATCTCATCACTGTGAGGTAGGAAATTTGTATCCTTAGAAGATGCAAAGGGATAAGGATTTTGATATCCCAGTCCCTTTGTTTCTTCAATAGGAAGTTATAAAATTTTGTGAATTTCATGCTCATTATTTTTGTCACATCCTTTCTTAGTTAAGATCTTAAAGCATTGGCCATAAGTATTTTATAGATTGATGGGTGTTTTGGTCACTTTGTTAACATAAGATGGATAGGTATGCACTTGGATAGAGGAGGTATGCTCACTCATTGTTGAAATTTTAGGGTTATTTTGTGACTCAATTTTAGGATGTAAAATACCAAACATTTCAAGTGGTGGGATGGTAGGAGGTGTTGATTGTTGCATGGATGGGTAAAAGGATGAATTGTTCTCAAGGTTGTTAAGGAAATCATTTATGAAGTTGTTCATGCTATCATCATCTTTTCCAATGATGCCAACTTCATTAGGACACTCATTAGGAGTTGATTGAGCATTATTAGGTTCAATTGTGTTAAGATCATTGAAAAAGACACAACTTGAAACATCAACTAGAGATACTAAAGACTTTCATAGATTACCTATGCACATGTCCATTATTTTGAAATGCAAGGGGATTTTTCAGATTTTCATATTCTAAACAAGGTAATTTTTTTATTACACAATGTGAAAACCTAAAAATGATGTCTTGTAAATGCAATTTTGGAATCACACAGTGCACTAAATTTATAAAATTATGTTGAATATGATCAATTTCACTTAACAAAAAATCTGTAAATTGAAACAGATTAGTGAAAATAACAAAAATAAATATAAAAATAAATGTTTTAGTGCCTAAAAATCAGGAAATGGCCCTAATCAGGGACTCATTCACCCTAGGGAGAATGAGCCCCAAGTTAGGATTTTAAAAAATATTTTTTTACAAATTTATGAGATGATTTAAGTAGTTTCTAGATTCTAATCAGAAATAACAAGTTATGGTTTCATTTTTCTATGAATTTAATGTTGAATGCAAGTGCAAAATGTGATAAAATGATAAACTAGGAGACCTGATTTGATATGAAATTTTGTTTCAATTTTCAAATGAAAATAAGTATGATGTAATGCTATGTAAATGATACGTAAAATGACAATTTTTTAATTTTTCACATTTCAAAGAAAGTAAAAATGCAATCTTAAAACCCTAAATGAAATGAAAAATAGACACCCTAAATGAGACTCAACTCAATGCAATGAAATAAAAATGAATTCAAGATCTAAATCTAGGATGCAAATGGACTCCAAAATCAAAAAATTGCAATGATCAAACTTGGGTTCACCAAAATGAAACCCAAAAAAGTAGGTTTTTTATCAATAGGAAAGGGGGGAAATGGGGTTTGCGATGATGGACCTATTTCTCTAATCTCATTATGAAATTAGATCCAAAAAATGAAATGACTATCAACCAAAAGATGAGTCAAATCAAGGTATGAATCTGCAAATTTACATTTTTGGCAAGGATGGGGGTATGATTCAAACAAAACTCTGGGGGGAAAGATTAAAAATAGAAAAAAAACTCCAAAATGAAAGATATAAAGTGCATCTAGAATATTAAGCTCAAGTGTGATGGAAACAAAAGTCAAATTGCACATCTGAGAAGGGGAAAGTGAACTGTACAAATCACCAAAAGCACCTTTTCCAAGATTACTAAGGACTCATTTTCCCTATGGTGAATGGGTCCTGGCTAGGGCTCCTGAAAAATTAGTTTATGGGTTTTTTTTCTATTTCTACACTCTTCGATTCTCGAAGCTCGTAGTCAGTAAGTTAGAAATAATTTTTTGTGAATTTGCAAGAATGATGACAAAAAATGCAATTTTGAAAACTTTGCATTTTTTTCTCTTCAATAGATCTTCCACCTAAAATCAATAAGCACACATCAACAGGGAAAAATGTTGTTTTATTAGGTGAATGGGGGTTTGCCTTGGTCAAATCCCATTTTTGTAATCAAACCTTGAAATGAAATGAAATAGCATGAAGGAATGATGAATGAACAAATGTAATGTCACAAATCACCAAACCCTTGTTTGAACCTTAGAACATGGATATCTAACTCACATAAAATGGCTTCAATGGATGTGGATCTTGATCATGAAACTTTACTTGAAACAATGCCTTTGATATGCTTGAATTGATCTTGAACACTACATCAACATATTAGCTCAAATAACATCCATTATGCAATAAAGCTTTGACATGATAATATGATCTTGATTTCTGCAATAATCTTCAATAAATCTTCTCTTTAATGCCTTGAAAATTCCCTTGATGATTGTCTAGATTGATCTCATGAAGTCACATAAAAATACTAGGATTTCTTGAAAGTCTTAGGATTTGCTAGGTGAAACATTGTGAAATTTTGTCTTATTTATACATATGTTAACATGAATTCTCAAAATCCAAAAAACACAAGCCGACATGTGAATACACATTTGAAATCATTGAAATACTACATAAAACATATTTGAAATTTAGGTCCTAGGCCTAAGTGAGGACCCATTTTCCCTTGGGTGAATGGGTCCTACGTCACTTACCTAAGACACACATTCTCCAATGTTAAGTGTTATGTTATGGAATTGATGGATATCTGGTTTCCTCTTCAAAAACTATAATTAATTAGGCTTGGATTTAAATTAAAGGGTCTAATTAAGGCATAACTAACCTCAATTAATTAATAATGTCCTATATTAGTGTGAATGTGTAAAGGTACACCTTACAACACCACAAATAAGGCACATTTCAGTCCATTTTTATTAAAAGGCTCTAAGCTTAATGTGAATATGTAAAATTCATATTACAACACTGAATTAAGGCATAATTTAGTTCATTTATTTAATATTTATGAAATTGATTGTAAAAAAGAGATACCTTTTCCTACACTACACCATTGAACACAAAAAACAAGAAATGAATAATGAAAACCTATCTAACTGCTTTAAACCTCATCCAATTAGGGGATTGGTATAGTATTGATATGGAATGATGAACCTTTCCCAATACCTTTGATAAAATGAGGTAATATTGATGACAACTAAGCTAAAGATGTATGAAAAGATAAAATGGGTGCAAGATGAATGAAGATGAGTGTACAAATGTGTAAGATAACTTTTATAAAATGGAAGTGGATCCTTTACTTTCCAAAATGAGGAGCATTTATATGAGAAAATGGTGAATCAAGGGTCAAGATTGATTTGATTAGTCAAGGGTTGAGATGCAATTAGAGGTGAACGCATGGATCAAGGATTCTCATCAATGGACGAGAATGCAAGATCACATGGATCAAAGAGTTAATCAATGGCTAACAATGATTCAAAGAAGCACACTTTCAAACTTGTTATAAAGTTTGTTACAAACTTTTTTATAAAATAATATTCCATTTTTGAGTTCAAATGGAAGAATATTCCAAGGGAATATTCCCATGCAAGTGGGAGGGTAAGGGAAAATATGAATTAAATAATTAAAAAAAAGTTTTAATTGTGCAAGTTAAGTGAAATTAGGATGCTCATTAAATAATTGATTTATTTGATGAAATAGAGTCAAATGAAATTTAATTCAATAATTTAAATTATTTTATTAAATGAGAGGACATAAGAAATTTAATCAAATAATTCACATTATTCAATTAAATAAGATGTGAATTAGTGTGAAAGAGGATAAATTAGTCAAATAATGATGATCGTTCGGTTAATAGGAGAAATTGATGCATTTAATTAAACAACTAGGATCATTTAATTAAATAATAAAAAAAAGGTGAATTTAGGATAAAATGAAGTTAGTAATCATATTCAAGTGTGCAATATCAGTTAGAACAATTTTAAGTGTCTACATTTTGCCCTCTTTGAAGCGAGGTACCTATTACATTGTTTCAAAGACTGATTCTTTTTGAATTAACACTACTACTTAGATAAAAAAATAATTTAAAAATCCTAATTTTTTAGATGCCCCATTATTACCCTAGTGGAAGGAATTAAGCTAGTACCCTACCCCCTCAAGAGATTGGGTGGAAATTTTATTTTTTAGGTTAATATTGTGACAAATATTGAACATAGGTTCAACTCAACGAAGATGAAAGACACTTCTTTAGAAAGATCAGATATTTGATGTAGATGGATATAATGAGATAGTAGTAGAGTGAGATAGATATTGATTAACCATTGTTTTTGAGATTGATTTAGAATTCAAACAAGTCTATGATTATTTGAGACTTTATTAGGTATGGTGAAGAGAAATATGATTCAATTTCTTTAAGGATTGGGATACTTCATCATCCTTGTTTTTGATACAACATATAGACACAATGCATATGAGTTAGAGTTGTTTGATGAAATTTATATTTCACCTATGTTAACATTTAAGATTTAACAAAATTTCATGAAGGGGGAATTGATGAAGAAAAAATAGAAGCACAATGGAATATTCCAAAACCTACTTTAGAAAAGGAGGAGATAGAAGATATTTTGGATAGTCATGTGGGTAGAATCACAAGAAATAGGCAGTATGCAAAATACTTGGTGAAATGGAGAGGAAGGCTTGTTGAGGATTCATCATGGTTGTCTGAGGCTAAGGTTAACCATCTTGGTTTCCCTCTAACTCCTAAGAAGTGATAGGGACACTTTTCAAATTACCCTAGGTGTTTGATGTAGTAGCATCCAGTGGTGTAGGAGCAATCTTGCATCACCCAAAAAAATATTTTTTATTATTTTATTTAGGTTTTTTGAGTCCCATGATGGAACTTAAGGGGTGTAAGATAGTTAGAAGTCAAAAATAGAAAAAAACAATCAATTAAGTTGGTCTAAATAGGCTCGTATTGATCTAAAAATTTACCCCAAGGAGAAGAGCTAGAAAAAATTCAAATGTGAAAAAATAGTCTTGATACCCAGCATGGTTTGGGAGACATTAAAGTTTCCATCCTAGGAAATTTCTCCAACGTAGCTTCAAATTCAAATAGAAAATCTTAAAGGCCCCGAAATAGCTCAAAAAGTTGATGAACTGACCTCTGGTGGTTAAGCATTATAGATCTCTTCAAGAGCTTTCCAACGATATGTTATAATAGAAAATCCGACACCCGGATAGAAATTTATGGCACCATGAAGTTAGTCCACTAAAAAGTGAAAATACTTTGGTGAGATTTTTGGCACAAAAGAAAAAGGGAAAGTTGAACTTTCTAAAATTTTCTAGGGCGGTTATTTGGTAAAATAGAATGGTTTAAGCAAGGGTTGTAGAAGGTGGCTCCATTAGTGATGATTGTGGCTCTAAATAATATATTTTGTTTTGAGAGTTGATTATGTTGTAATGAATCAAGCTCATGAGGTCGTATCATGTAATTTTTGAGTCTATAATTTTATTTTTTGAAAATAACTGAAAGTAAGTTATATTTATGTCTCCCATATTCTTTGTTTGTATATATTGTTGTGGCTTGTGTGGGTTTTGAGTGGTGTGGCCCTCATCAATATATGTGTATATATATTGGTTTTCTTAAGTATTGATGTTTTAAACATCACAAATCTAAGCACTACATCTCACCGGCAAGGAAAATAGGACTTTAAATGAAGCCTTGTACCATAGGCTCTAAATTAAGGAGTCAACATTATAAAATTTTAAAGAATTTTTTTGGGGCTAGTTCTAATTTCACTATAGGAGATCAATATTTGATGTGTATCTCATTACAGGAAATTCCTTGTACCTTATAAGATTGAAATGGTTTTGTTGGATCTTAAATTTTAATAAAGGTAGTAACAAGAAAATTGACAGAGTATTTTGTTTCATCAAACCATGTGTGTGTCACCATGTATTCTATATGGTCTTAGTGCTAGATGCATGCATTAAAAAATGGGATGTTATAGTATATTCTCGAAACAAGAATTCCAAATTATCAGTTAAAGAAATTTTAAATTGTGCTTAAATAGACAAAAAAATTATTGTATTCCTTTGTGACTTATTTGTATCTTAAAATTTGGGGGATTACAGTAGTACCCTTAACACCAAAATCACTATGGGTCTGAGTTCAATAGTTCAAAATAAGAAAACATTTAACTAGTTATAATAGATAGACAATTTGTAGAAACAACAAAAACAACATAATAAAGACCCCCTAAAAAAAAAAAACCAAGACCATCACTGAGCATAATTCTCCCATTCCTCTATGAGAAATTTAAACACATCCCTAATGGATAGACTGGTATTGGGATAAGATTCCATAGTATTCTTTTTAACTTCCTCCATTACCATTGTAGATAGAATGACAACCGAGTGATAAATGAGATTTATAGTGAACTAGTTCAGAATATTGAGCTTCCTTTCTAGCATACAAACATGAGCCAACAAGCCATTGACATCCTCCTCATTCACAACATCCAAATTGTTAGTCTCTTCATTCAGAGCTTGATTATTGGAGGATTCCAAAGTGGACACCTCCAAAATCAGCTGGTTAAGCTTCGGGAAGTGACTAGGTCCCTCCTTGTACTCCTTTGTTTCCTCCACCATATCATGTTTTCTATAATCATGATCTTAGCCATGTTTGGATATGCTATAAATATCATCAACCAAGACCTCTCACTTATGCTTATCTAGGTGGTTAGACCTCCTAACATTTGTAGGTTACACAAAAGTATCCAAACTCACAGCCTCAAGAATTTTTTCCTTATAATATTTAGACCTAGCATCATCCCTATCATTTTCAATGGGCGGTTCCTCAACATAGAATGATATTCCATTCTCTCTCTTTTTAGTTTTTCATTCATTTTTCAAGATATTTCCCCCTTTCTTAGTAGGGGTGTTCTTGAGTTTACATAGACCAGTGGCGATAATGGTTTGAGCCTACCTAGCAGCTCCTTATTTAATTTTAGAGGGAGGATTGGGTTTAGGATCTTTAGGGGTTTGGTTTGAAATGGGGGGATTTCCTCTTTGAACCAACATAAATAGTAGGGGAGAGTTTGGAAGGAGGGAAATCCAAGGCCATGAGCTCCTCAACCCTAGGGGAGGATATGGGTTTTAGAGGGAAAAGGGCCAATTAAAAAGGGTAAAGGAAAATGATAAGACCCTAGTGAAGGGGTAGGGGGTTTCTCAAGATTCTTGGAAGCAAGGTCTAGGGTTTCCTTGATAGAGATTTATAGAGATGAAAGAAGAAAAAATGAGAAGCTGATGAGGATCTTATGGTAGGAATGATTCAAAATAAATATATGATAAAAATAATAACTCTTAAAGTGACCTTCTAAATTGATGTATTTTATAAGGACAAGGAAAACCTGGTCCCAAGGTATAGATAGTTTTCTTCGGTCATATTATGCATGGAGTTTAATGGGATGTTCATTCCCCTTGAAGAAGGTTTGCATACTATCCATTTCTTTCACCTTAGTGTTTTTTAAAGTTTCTTCCCCATGCATGAAAGGCCTATGGCTTTGGTAATAACATTTTCACTCACCTCAAATGAAATGCCACCTATTGTAACCCCTCTATCACACCAACTATTGGTAAATTGAGTGGAGAGCTTATCATCATAGCCTTTTAAATTTTCCATAAGGGGAGCCAAACCACCTTCCCTATAGATCTGCCATGATAGAACAACATGAAAAAATTCATTGTAGGAGCATAGTTTGGTTCTCACATGATCACCAACCATTTTCAAACATAGAGTGAATTATAATAATGGTCAAAAAGAAAAAAATTTCAAACTATAAATGGGGTAGGAAAAATGAAAGCTTATTGAAAGATAAACCATCATAAAATATCTTCATATCCTACCTAATTAAGGCAATGAGATCCTCCCATGTATGATAAGGCTTTTACAAAGGACTAAGGATAGTGAAGAAATCACAAGAGGTGATATGGTACTTTGAGGTAAAGTAAATAGTCATCATGACACTAAATTTAATTATTATCTGAAGATGGGAAATATGAATAAGAAATCAACATAAGAATGTTATACCTTCATAGCCCCTTCCTCTTCATGGATTGAGCTCACAATATGCACCCTTATCTTGTAAATTTTCTCTAATAATTGAGCGGATGTGGTTGTTCAATATTTTAGCATGATGATGGTATGATGAAGATGGATTAGAGGGATGTTTTGATGGCATAAGGATAGGATGAATGTGTGCTGAAAGAATGAGAGCCAAGGCCTCATTATATAGGATTTTTGTGAGAGTAATCAAGGGCTAAAATTGAATGGATAATGGAGGGTTGATATTGTTTGAGAAGGTAAGGTTTGGATCAAGGATGAGGATTGATTATCCTTGTTACAAGTTTCACAAGATGGATAGGGGTGAAATGGGGAGGTGTGCTCACACATTGGGAAGATAGGCATTAAATTTTTGTAAGAGGTAGGGTGGCTCATAGGGTGGCTTGTGTAAGAGGTTAGTGGGGGTAGGTGAGATGTAGGAATTTAAAATTAGGAAATAATCATAATGATGACTAGGGATGAGGGTTAGATCAATTAATCAATGATTAATTGATTAATGAGGATGAATTTAGTTAATAAACCAAGGGTTGATTAGCTTATATGGATTTAATGATTGGAGAATGGGATAATGATGATTAGGATGGGGATAAAGTTAATTAATCAATGATTAATTAACCTAAGTGGGATTAAGGGATTTATAGGAAAGTGGGAAAATTTTAGCTTTAATTAAATAAATGTGGATTTATTTAATTAATTATCAAGATAAGGGAAATAGGCTAAATTAAATAAATAAAAGTATTTTTTTAATTAGATATTATTTTGGGTGACTACATTTTTCCCCTCTTTGAGATGATGTTGTGACTAAAAGAAGTAACATCATTTCAAAGAAGAATAAAATATAGTGGGTAAGCAAAGGGTAAGGATTAGAAGCATGATTCCCTAGTCACTAGGAAGGATGAGGAGGAGGTAATGGTATGCCCCCTTGAGAGGACATGTGGGTTAGGAGAACATCGGTGTGCTTTTGAAATGGATGGGAAGGCTATAGGATGAAGGATAAGAAAATAAAAAGGTGATCTACCTAAGGATGGATGGGAGAAGATAAGGATGATGAAGATGTGGATGGAAAGGGGGATGGATGATCATTATTCTGCAATGATAAGAGCAACCTATATTTGATATTTTACTCAACATTATGCATCAAGATATAATAAACTAGGATGAAAATGTGCCAAGTACGTGATCAAAAAGGTCAAGTGAAAACATATTACTTATGACACCATGATATGGAAGACCATGATGATGTTGTGTTAATAGACTACAAGAGACCATGATAAATGAAAACAATGATAAAACACACAATCAACAAGCAAGCATGTACAAAAAAACAAAAGAAAACATGGAATATACTCCAAGTCAAGCTAAAAACTGATTAATAGGTTGATTGGTGGATTGGTGATGATGATGATTGGATTGGGAAGAATAGATCCCTATGATTATAGTTAGGCTAAAGTGGATCAATGGATTTGAGCTCGATTTGGATTAAGATGATGGATTTCTTAAGGATGATGAGCTAGATTGCAAGGTTGGATTGCATGGATTACAATTGATTGCATTGGATAGGGTTGGATGGGAATGGTTCTATTGGAAGGATAGATGGATGGGTAACATATGGTTGGATGGAGGGTAGGATGATTAGTATAGAGGAATGGATGGGATCCAATGACAAGGTAGAACCAAGGATTAGAAAAGGATGGAAGGATAAATGGATTGTGTAGCTAGTTGATAATTTAATAGAATGGATGGAAGATGGGTTGTGGGAGATAAGACAATGATGGATAGAGGATAGGAGGATGGAACTCAAACGACTAGTTGCAAACGACTAATATGCACCACACTAGAGGTAGTGCAATCATGTATGGAAGGTGTACACATGTAAAATATAATGACACACTTGATCCTGATTACTAATGTCATTTCTTCCTTAATCATACTCTCAGCTTATCATCACTTTTTCATCTCTTGATTAGATAAATCACTATTTATTTAATTAGGTCTTTCTCCCTTGTTGATTAAATAAATCAGTTTAATTTAATTAATCCTCAATCCCTCTTTAATTAAATAATTCATCTTATTTTATTAAATCCCTAAAGTCCTCTAACTAAATTGAATAAATTAAACATTATTTGATTTAATCTAACATTATCCCCTTTGGTTAAATAAATCAAAACATTTATTTAATTAAACCTTTCCTCTCAATTCTGATTTAAATCAGATTTAAGTCTAAATTGTCACATCTCCTAATTCCTCATTAAATTAATTAAACCATGATTAATTTAATCTTAATCCATGTCACATCCTCTAGAGAATGCAACTTGCACAATAAACCAATTACTTTGATTTATTAAATTGCCTATTTTCTCTCAACATGGAATAAAGGAGGAATATTCCTTCAAATTTGAATTCAAAATCCAAGTGGATTTGTCCTTCCAACAAAGCATTCACTCCTCTTACATGTCCTTGTGAATTGAGCCAAGTGACATTAACTCCATTTCCCTTGCCTCTAAACATGTCACATTTGAATTTAAAATTTGAATCTCATAGCATTTATCATGCACATTGACCAAAATATGCACAACCTTCAACCATTCACATCTTGACAAGTGGAACTTGGCCATTGGATGTTGAATGATCCCACATTGCTCAATTTAACTCTTTCTTCCAATTTGGAAATCTATAAATGATAGACTCTTCCTCTCATTCTATCATCCACAAATTGAGAAAAGTTACTCTCTTCACATTGAGAGCTAATTTTGCCTATTTCATAGCAATTGTTCATCATTTTCATGATTTCATAGCAAGGTTATGCCAAAATATCATCAAGGAGATTCAATCATCCACAAATCATCAACATTGCAACAAAGGAGTTGGGAAAGGGCCAATTTTGACACACCAATTGGCACCAATTCCCCCATGGGATCAAGATTTTGCATGCTTAATTAGGGTTTCATTTATCTTTTCATGTTTGTTCTTCCTTTTTCTTATTAATAAGCATTGTAGATGGATTTAATGGGGAATCCTTGTTTTATCTTGCATATGAGCTTACTAATGTGTTTTCGTCTTGTATTTGTGAAGGTATAGGATTGGGGTTCACATTTTGGCGCTAGAAGGAGGGCTTGATTAGAGAAATTCATCACGTTTTTCCAAAAATATGTGGTTTTTGACATTTTTTTGTACCTATAGGAAATTTCACCACTCACATTCTTGTGGCACTATATTGCACCGCTGTCAGACAGGCTGTGATATATTGCACCATGCAAAATTCCAAACTTTTCTGCATCTATTTTCCCGCCTACAAATTGTTGGTGTTTAAAAATGCAACCCAACTAGGATTTGTAATTCTCTAAGAGGTAGCCAACCTCTATATTAAAGAACCACAAAGGCTAGTGGCCAACTGACAAGATTCAGTCAAAGACTGACATCTCCTACAATTCTAGATCTGCAGGACCAAGGTAGGTAAACCTAACCAATGCTCAAAACTTAATTCACTCATACACTGAAATTGCTTTTTATAGCAAATAATTCCCAATGAAGACACACTAAGGGAAGCATTGACAACCTCAAACTTGGCTAAATTTTTAGTAACTCAACCCTCTCTTAGCCATTGGAAAGCATGACAAACAACAAGCTAAACAATAAGATTAGAATAATTTTGCAATTATAAAATGTTCCTGAGATGCACAAACTGAAAAATAGATCAGTGCCAGTTTTGGGCCATGGAGTCAAACACATAAATGAATTCCCCAGTAAATAGACTTCAACCAGTGGATTTAAATTGTTAATGCTTTGCATCAACTATTAGTGTCTTACACCAACAATCCTTCTCTTATTATCAATCAGATTCTCATTATCAAATCCCATATGCACACTTGAAATCACAATCACCTGATCAAAGCATTTTAACCATTTCTTTGAAACTGTACAATGAACAGATAAAATAACCTCATTAAACTTGAGATGATAAACTCAAAGAAACTTTGTATTATTGAATTTATATGACTCAAAGTCTACAAATATGGAGACAATCTGATGACATGCATGAATGTGCAAACACCTTCATGATGTTAATTGCATAAACTGGTTGTATTTAATCATGAATTGATAAAATTATAGCTTACAGACTCAAACAATGACTCATAATTTACAATTCTCTATCTACCCAACCCAATACAAAAAAATTAGAACCTAATCTCATAACCCTATACAATGAGAGAATAATAGAAGATATAGAAGAAGAGAAGCAAGTAGGAGCAGCACTAAATTCGATCTGAAATTGCCATCTGGAAGCTCCATTTACTGTTGATCAACTAAAAGAAATATTTCCACATTCTTCCTCTATAGCAACAAACATATTCCCTCAAAAACAACATTTTCTCATCATTGCCCAACAACAGAAAATATCCCCATGTGGAGAATCTCAGATTCACCCAGGTGCTCTTATCTCAGCCTTTTCTCGTGAGTAAAAGAATTATTTCACTTCTCAGCTCATCTCATAATGTAGTGCCTGCACTTTATTTTCATACATAATAACCCTCTGATTATAAAGTGAATAGATTCACTTTTAGCAAATATACTCCCACTCACCTTAAATATTTTAAATGATTCATTTAAAATATTTAATTGCAGAATTACCCATATCTTGCTTTATCGAATATATTTTACTAACAGAGTAAAATATTTATTCTACCGCAACAAAGATAATTTACTCCCGTGCACCATTAAATATTTCATATGTGAAATATTTCACTCTTTATATTTTACTTGCTTGGACAATATTTTAAAGTTTATAAAAAATGCACTGGGGCCACCCCATTTTAATCAAACTATTTAATCTTTTTGAAAATATTAAAATGGGCTCCTCTTGTGCATTCTTGTACACCTCGCAAGAATTTTGGCAACGTCACCAAAATCCTGCACGGTCAGTGAGGTTGGCCCTAACTTGTTGTTTTTTGTGAGCATTGGTGTTCTGCATTTGGCCTCGCTCCTCCCTTGAGCTCCCTGCAACCCTCTGTCAGTGCCATGGTGATATGGCATGGGCCCTTACTAATTTTCTTGAATGTTTCAAAAGCCTCCATTTCACTGTGCTCCCTGCCATTCTCTAGTCTGAGCCCCACATTCCTTGATGGAATTTTATTATGCTCACCCAGTACACGAGCCCTCCCTCAAGTTGCAGGTCACTCCCCTCCCAATTTGCAACTGCAATCACAAAACATTGATGGAAGCTCATGCCCAGCACACAGTCTACGCCTAGCTCCCTATTGCAGGTACCTGTTAAATGTGGCACACTCCCACCATCTAGCTACTAAGTCATGCCCACCCTTCACTTGGCTTACCCCTCCTCATTCATGCTTTGATGGATATGTGCACCATGTTTTTTACTATTACAGGTCGCGCCATTCATGTTACTGGCCGAAGGCTTCTCCTTGTTTGTCATGGGCTTCCCTTCCTCTAGCTGGCTACACAGGTCCTTCACCATCTCCCAACTGACATGGGCCAATCTATTCATTCAACTTATACATTTCTGAGGCCCTTTCATCAAATTCATTGTGCATATCTGACAGTCATGGCATCCCCTGTCAATGCATGAAACCCTCTCTTCCATATGTTGGTCGCGCCTGAAGTATAGTGATTGCATTTTGTGAATGCACCATGAAACCATACCTTGCCTGAGAAATCAGCTAAATAGTTCACTTGCGTTCGATATTTGGATTGTTCCCTTTGATGGAAACCGAGCCCTCAGATTTACTGTACATAATGCAATTCATGTAATTCTACCGAGCTCAATGGCTGTCATGTTCTCCATAGTAGATTTTAATTGAGGCACTATTAATTAGCTTCCTCATCTACATTGGCCTGGAGAACATCTTTCTCATATATGTGTATCTTCACCACCATGTGAATTGAAAAGAAAATAAACTAACATAGTGATTATCTTTGTCCCTGTTAGATGGTGCATGGCTGCATGCTCTCTGATTTGCACAATAAAGCTCCCCCCATCTTGGATGCTTTGATAGATAAGCATATTTTTTTTGTAAAGCTTTGAATTTACAAAGCAATTTCCTCATCTTATCATATATTTAATGCATGCAATCAAATTCTTGCTTCCATCGGATCCTACAAAACATTCTTGTAAATAAAACATAATAGCTCTTTATATTTCAACCCTTATTGATGTAAGGGTATGTTACTTCACCAAAGTAATTATACTATCATCATGTTGGGCTTTACAAGGATTCAATACCCCTTTAAAAAGATCCATAAGTCTTCCACCACCAACTGCTACAAAGGCTAGTGTGCCTTATCATGAACTTTGGTCAAACTAACAAAAGCTAGTCATATTCACATATTGCAGAGCATTGCTTCAGAGTTATCATTTTCAACATTGACAACCATATTTGACTTGTGCAATGTAGTGAGCTCTTTAATCATTTTATTTAAAATGATATAAATTTCTTCACAATGAAATTCCTTTTGATATATGACTTTCCTCAAGCTATGTGACAAATCTTGGGTCCCTCAATGAGCCTAACTATAAAAAAAATCGTTTTCAAACAAGTTCTATGCTGAAATCATCGCAGGACAACTTCTGAGTGTATTTGAAGTAAAATTATAAATTGGGTTGCCATTAAAATCTACTTTCTGGCACTTTTTAAAAATGGTGAAAACTGACCCAGTGGGCTCTGGAATCGGCCTAGGAAACTGGTCAAATGACCTCGTGAAACCATAAAAACTTACAAGCATATAGTCATTTGATTCAAAAGTATAGTGCAAGAGATTTCTTAGAGAAAAAAATCACGAGGAACTAGATATTAATCGACAAAGTTGCCTAGATGAACTTTCCTAAAACAACAGTTGTTCTACACCAATTAAAATTGATCCAACTGCCAATTTGTAAAAATAGTGAATCAACTCTTGGAAAGCTTCCATCAGACATAGTGGAACATTAAGATACCCTGAGCATATTTGGAAAAGGAATTTTCTTGGATCATCACTAATCAAAAGTTAATAACGATCAAAGTTGGCCTCTCAGAAAGGCTGTCAGGAATGCAAATGTGAAACTGAATAAACTGCATTCGGTTTCGATCTGCTAAAAATAGCAAATCAGATCATGAGGCTCTGAAAACTAACATGTGAGATCATCTTGATATGGATAATATGGAACAACATTCGTTCTAATATGATAGTCAACTGGCGGTGAATTCCAAGCTCAAATAGGAAGCTCTTTTGCAAAACAAATAGTCTGCAAACAACAGAACAATGCCAAAACCCTCCAGCTTCACTTTTTGAAACTTTGTCAAAAATTATTGTGGGAAGCTCAAAATTGACATGCCCTCTTAAATAGGTCAATTGAGGATGTCCACAAATGGGTTTTACATGACAATTAATAGGCTTCAAAATATAAGCCTCCAAAGTGGGTCAGTCAAGACTGATTCATTAGGTGCTCTTCTGAAAGTGCAGAAGCAATTTTTTTGAAATAGGCATCTCAAATTTGAAAAATTTGAGAGTGCCATCAGTGGCTCTAACTGGGGATATATGCCCCCTGTGGGCATAGCAAGATTCCAGATCTCTAGAGAGTAGACGAAAAGCTGAGTCCATCAGGGGTCCTCAAACTGCTCCTTCATTTAACCTTCATTTTTTGACTTCATCTGATGACCCCGGGTCACCTAATGAAAAAAATGAGGATCAAAATTTACCTTTTTCAAACACCAATCTATTAAAAGAGCTGATCTCCCTCCATCTATGCTTGTCTCTGTCATACAACAATAACATAGGTGACCTTTCTCTTACAAGTTGGAAAATGGGGTGACCATTGAAATTTTCCTAATTACAAACACTGCCACCGACATTTCTCACAAATTTTTTGAGTATACCACTGCCAATACAATCTCTGTCATTCTTCATTGTATACTCTTTCATAAACCACAAGGTTTCATCATCACATGACACATTTGTGTTATACTCATCATATGTAATATGCTCAGATTGAAAATAACATTTCCTGTTATTTATCTCATTGTCATGTTCTATAAAAATACCTTCCATTTGTACTAGAAACTGAAAAATCTCAAACTCATCCAAATAGCTCGCATCATGATGTTCAACCTTACCTATAACACCGATTTCAAATGTAAAACAGTCATAGGAAATGCCCTCAAGGAATTCATCAAATTGTTCATTTGGTTGCTCAAGACTACATTCCAACCATGTGTGAAATGCATCATTATTACTCTCATCAAAGAGTGGATTTTTTCTCCACCAATAGGTTTCATCATTTCACATCTCTAGTGAAGATGGAGGGTCATCAAATAATGGATTTTCCATTATATTCATTTTTGATATAAGAGTCTCAGCCTCCTCAGCATGAATGTCTAAATCCTTCAAGTCATCATTGCACTCAAACTCACTGCAATCACTAGAAGAGCAGATAGACACATCTTCAATATTATTCCCATCCTCAAATTGTTCAATACACACATCTGACATTTCTGCCATATCCACATAATCTAGGAGTGAAATCATGTCCTCCACATTTTGCATGCTAATGTTATCCTCATCTGATATAAAAAATTTCAAGTCTACTTCATTCAAGCTAGTATGACCAGCATAAGAAAAATCAACATGATCACCCTTATGTGCACAAACATGCCCCATGATATTAAGCTCAGTATTGACAAATATTTTAACCTTGGTAATATTGTAATCAGTATTACATAGTTCTAACACACTGAATGATGAATTCATTATCTCATCATCACTTTTATCATCAAACAAATTACCAAATTCATCAGACCCATAGGACTGCAGATGGACCCTCTCTATGATCTCATAACTAGAACAACTAGTATTTATATTACATGGTGTGATGTGCCAAGCATCTGAAACTGTTTCCATCTCTTTATCACTTGTTTTATGTAGCATATTTAAAACTTCATGACTGCAATCCATAGGTGCATACATCACATTATTTGGATGATCACTAAACTGTTTCCCATCAACATAAGGAGTAGTCACAACTTGGAGCAAATCTTCTTCACTCACATCATTTGAGTCATATGATTGCACTGCACATTGATCATCCTTCTTATGTAGACCTGACACTTCCATCTCTGTCTCATACAAGCAGCCATGAGAAACAAAAGCATAAACAGGTTCATCACCTTCACCATTCCCATCACTACTATGCTCCTGATCAAAAAATTGAACACATATATGTTCATCTTTAGATTCTTCATCATTGACAGAATCAACATACTCCATTAGAGACAAATCTGAGTTACATTCCAAGTTTGCATCAAATGCAATTGGATCCTTTACTTGTGGACATGTGATTTTATGAGCAATCATGTCTTTACATTTTTGAGGTGAAGAAAATGCCTCCATATCATCATCATAAGAGCATTCATAATCATTAGAAAAATAATCAATTGAGTTTTCACTATGATCCAAATCATAAAAATAATTATCACCATACAAACCATGCTCAAAATAGTTAGAATGAATGCTTGCACTTGTATCTTCCATATCTCGATCACTGATTTGTGAGGAGATGTTATCAACATTTTCATTATCTTCACAAACCAAAACAAGACATGGAAAGATGTCTTGTACCTCTTTCATTTCTGCATGAAACAAGATATTGCAAGAAAACATTTCATGCATATTCATTTTTTCAGCATACCATGCATCTTCCTCTTCATTACTGTTGCAAGGATCTATGCATGTGTTGATTGTGAGCTGATTGTAGTTAATGTCCTCATTCATACAATAGATATCTTCATATTCTAACACACTATGTTCATTCTTGTATATCATGTTCTGAGTTTCTTGAAACAAACAACTACTACCTTCATTTTGAGACACTACATTTTGTGCAGATTGTAATGATGGAGAAATTGGAGCAGAAACATCACTACCCTCTTGAAAAACACTTTTATTATCTTCTCCATGAGTTCTATTTGCCTGAGGTGTGTTAGGATGACCACCACTCATAGCCCTATGTCCTTTCAACATTGAATATCTCAAATTGTTCTCAATGTCTATAGCCATCTGATATGCTTGATGCAAGGTTGTAGGATCTTTGTCCCTCAACAAATAACTCATCTTTTTGTCAAATTCTCCTAAGTACACGACCAAACATTCAACATCATTTGGCCTTATGTTCTCCAGTATCTCTCTAATGATCATTGAAAATAAGAGATTAAAAGATGGGACTAACTCATCTTTCCCTTTCTACATCTTTCATCTTTCCCTTTAAAATAGGTAGGATGGAAATAATGGATGTGGGATTGTTTGACCTTTTGGCTTTCCAATTGTTTTGGTTCGAACAATGATCCTATAAATAAATTTCTCTTAAATTTCTCTTCATGTTTGAAGTATGACAAATGATAAGACAACACTTGGATTGACTCTACAAGAATGAACTTATGTGACCTTCATGTCTATAAATTAGGTTATGAAATCACAACACCCAAGCCATAGCTCCCAAATGTTTACTTTTATTAATGCAACCTGAAATCAAAGCCAGAATGTTCAGAAACCTTTAAGGAAAGATCCTTTCAAATAGGTACAAACATAAGGCTTCTTTCACAAGTATGCAATAAATCAAAGGGTTTGTGGTTCAACCATATCGTTCAATGTTTGTTTTGAATGTGTTATTTTAAAAACCAATCATAGAATTTGATGTCAAATTGTTTGGAATGTAATGGGCCAAGTTTAACATAAACCAATAATTACAACCCTGGGGGATAGACACCATTCTCTTAGGTAGGCTTGTATCATGCTCTGAAGAGATGATTTTACGTGAAAGTAATGGCACGGGCCCATAGTCAGACATGGCAAGTAACTTCTCAGAAGTCAATTCTGATGCACCACTTTTAGAGATTTTTTTTGGATAATAGGGCAACCTCTAAAACAATTTGGTGCTTAGTGGTAACTATGAACACAAAAATATGACACTCATCCACTAACCACTTAAGGATCACTTAAGGTATGGGATTAGGTGTAGTATTTTGTTACCACAGCTTGAAGCTACTTTCTTACGATTTTACAACCTTTAATATAGCCTACCAGTAAATGTGCTTCAAGACCTTGCAATGAGTTCTCCAGTGTAGGATGTATCTCGAGGAAAGGCCCCTCTTTAAAGTAAACTTAAAAATAAAGTGTAATTCTCAAAAAATGTTCTTTCACTCACCTAAGATCACCAAAAGGTGCAAGGGGAGAAGATAAAACAATCAAAGAATGCATAATGAACAATCCATAACAATTTGATTCATTTTAAACACCTCGAGCAATATTATCCCCATAAATATGTGAACAACAAATAAATTATTCTTTTTACTTGCACCAATAGGAAGTATTCAAGATATCATTCAAAAAATCACAATGGTGCAATACAAAAGAAATTAATTGTTCATTTTTAAGCTCGAAATTTGGGCATTTCTAAGAAAACAGTCCTTGTCTGTAATTGGTCAAGAAATGAAAATCATGCATGCGTCAACAATTGGAAATTGTTTGTGCTCTTTTTATGCACCAAATTTAAAGTTCCTAAGTTAAGAAACATGAAATTGGTTCATTTTTAGATCCCAAAATTGAAGTTTTTCTTTTTCTTTTTGTTCTTTTTATGAGCACCAAATTCAGATTCCTAAGTTAAGAAAATAGGAAATTGGTTCACTTTTAAACACTAGATCAAATGTGACTTTGTGTTTTTTAGAGCACCAAATTCAGATTCCTAAGTTAAGAAAGCATGAATTTGTTCAATTTTAAACACTAAATAAAAAATGAGTTTGTTTTTGTCCGTTTTAGAGCACCAAATTTAGATTCCTAAGTTAATTAAATGTAAATCAAAAGCTGGGACCGATCGTCTTCCCTACAAAAAACATGTTAATGTTTCTTGAATCCTACCTCAGATCTGTCAATACCTACTTACACATCCAAAAACAAACAAAAGTTAGTGAAAAATACTATTACAATAGTGCAGGATCCATGCACTTGTCTATTAGAACAATTGCATAGAAAAAAATATGCAAACGTGTAGAAAAAATACAACTACTCAGCTTCAGAAACAAATGCTCAAATTAGATAGCAAAAGCTAACACTGTCAGAAAACAAGCACAGAGGTTTTAGACAATAGCACCATTCCCATGAAAATAGCGCAGTTCTTGGAAAATAATGTAGTTTTGTTGATAGACAAGCACTCAGGTTTTTTGGACAAGCGCATGAAACCTTTGTCAAATGCATTTCTGGGACTGCAACTTCAAAAGTGACTCAAATGAACATTAGAGGAGGGGATAAGTGTCCCACTGGGCATGCCAGAATGTGTGAGGGGGAGAACATTAGACTGGAAGATGGATCAAACATGTTAAATCTAAAAATCTAAGCTAAGATTAACATATTAATCTAAGATCTAAACCTACACATATGAAATGAAACTAAGCTATTCTAACATGCATAAATGAATCTATGGCTACATAAAAAAATGAACATGAATAACATAGTATTACCATCCCATAGTGGAGTGTATTTTCCTAATGTTGGGTTGTTATTATCATTGTGAAGCCTCCAAAGTTTGTCTGTAAAAGCTTGATGAGTGATTGTTTTGGTTGATTGATCAAAGAAATGGTGAAGCTTTGTCAATGGTGTTCTTGATAGCACTTCATTTCTCAATGTATGTTGATTCTCTAATCCTTATTTGTAAGGAGAGAGGTTTGTTATATAGAATATGTGATTTGAAATGGATGATTAAGATCATTTTGAAGAATATCTAGATCAACGGTTGAAGTGTGTTGAGAGGAATTAGACATGAGAAAATTGTGTAAAGTTGATTTCACAATTTGGGTGATTGAGAAATTGATTGGCTAATTAGGGATGTGATTGATTAGTTAATAGATTTAGATTGATCAGTCAGGATTGTGATGGCGTAGTTAGGAATTGTGATTGATCAATTAATCAATTAGATTATTTAGTTAAAAATTTGGATTGATCAGTTAACAGATTAGATTGCTTAGTCAACAATCATAATTTGCTCAATCGAAAAGTGGGTGAGGAGTATGAATTAATTGATTTAATTAATTAATTCCTTTTTGGAGTTGAACATGCAAATCAAGTTTGACTTTTGCAAACAAAGTTGCATTATTTTGATTTGATTTTTGATTATTGATTTGAATAGTTTGATTTAATTACTCAAATTTTGGAGGGAAAGCACATCATAACTAAATTATTATTTAATAATTTAATCCACTTAGAAGAATAAGGTGATTTAGTGATGTAATTACATAATTGACATTATTCAATCAATCAAGATGAAATAAATTGAGATTAGGACTTTATTAAATAAATATTATTTATTTAATTGCTCGAAATGATGAAATGTGAATTAATCAAATAATGTTATTTTATTTAATCAATAAAGGAATTAGGGTTTTTAGGACTTTATTAAATAAATGAAATTTATTTAATTTGTCCGAAATGATGAGAAAGTGAATTAATTAAATAATATTTTATTATTCAATTAATAGAGAAATTAGGGTTTTTGATGTCATTTTGATGTGTTGCGATGTGGGAACGTTGCGGTATGATTATGAGATGTTCTGAGACATTACAAGATGATTCTGAGATGTTTCAGGGTGATTACAAGTTGTTTTGTGGTGATTCTAAGATGTTATGAGATGATTCTGAGTCATTATGAGATGTTACAAGATGATTTCAAGTCATTCTGAGGTGTTACAATATGATTATGAGGCATTTGGAGATGTTATAAGATGATTTTGAGTCATTACGAGGTGTTATGGGATGATTTTGAGTCATTTTGAGGTGTTAAACGATGATTTTGAGTCATTATAAGGTGTTACAAGATGATTTTGAGTCATTTCGAGGTGCTATGGGATGATTCTAAGTCATTCTAAAGTGTTATAGAACAATTTTGAGTCATTTTAAGATATTATGGGATGACTCTAAGTCATTCTGAGATGTTAAAGGATGATTTTGATATTGTTCGATGTTTGATGTTGTTTGATGCTATTAAATAAATGTGATTTATTTAATTGCTCGAAATGATGAAACATGAATTAATCAAATAATGTTGTTTTATTTAATCAATAGAGGAATTAGGGTTTTTTGGACTTTATTAAATAAATGAAATTTATTTAATTTGTTTGAAATGATGAAAAATGAATTAATTAAATAATCTTCTATTATTCAATTAATATAGGAATTAGGGTTTTTGATGTTTTTTTTTATGTGGTGCGATGTGGGAACATTGCAGTATGATGTTGAGATGTTTTGGGACGTTACAAGATTCTGAGATGTTCTAGGGTGATTTTGAGTTGTTTCAAGGTGATTCTAAGATGTTATGAGATGATTTTGAGTCATTCTGAGATGTTAAAAGAAGATTTCAAGTCATTCTGAGGTGTTACAAGATGATTATGAGTCATTCTGAGGTGTTACGAGATGATTCTAAGTCATTTTGAGGTGTTATGGGATGATTCTGAGTCATTTTGAGGTGTTACAAGATGATTCTAAGTCATTTTGAGGTGTTACGAGATGATTCTGCATCATTCTGAGGTGTCATGGGATGATTCCAAGTCATTCTAAGGTGTTATGGGATGATTCTGAGTCATTTTGAGTCATTCCAAGATATTATGAGATGATTTTGAGTCATTCTGAGATGTTACAAGATGATTCCAATGTTGTTTGATGTTGTTTGATTTTGTTAGATGTTGTTCAATGCTATTAAATAAATTTGATCTATTTAATTCCTCGAAATGATGAAATGTGAATTAATCAAATAATGTTGTTTTATTTAATCAATAGAGGAATTAGGGTTTTTAGGACTTTATTAAATAAATGAAATTTATTTAATTTGTCTGAAATGATGAAAAAGTGAATTAAATAAATAATCTTGTATTATTCAATTAATAGAGGAATTAGGGTTTTTTATATTGTTTTGATGTGGTGTGATGTGGGAACGTTGTGGTATGATTTCAAGATGTTTTGAGACATTATGAGATGATTCTAAGATGTTCTGGGGTGATTCTAAGTTGTTTCGAGGTGATTCTAAGATGTTATGAGATGATTTTGAGTCATTTTGAGATGCTATGAGATGATTTTGAGTCATTTTGAGGTGTTACAAGATGATTTTGAGTCATTTCAAGGTGTTACAATATTATTTTGAGTCATTTCAAGGTATTACAAGATGATTATGAGTCATTTTGAGGTGTTACAAGATGATTTTGAGTCATTTCAAGGTGTTACAAGATGATTATGAGTCATTCTGAGGTGTTACAAGATGATTCTAAGTCATTTGAGGTGTTACAAGATGATTTTGAGTCATTCTGAGGTGTTATTGGATGATTCCAAGTCATTATGAGGTGCGACAAAATAATTATGAGTCATTCTGAGTCATTCTAAGATGTTATGGAATGATTTAGATGTTGTTCGATGTTGTTCAATGTTGTTTGATGTTGTTTGATTATGTTTGATGTTGTTCGATGTTGTTTGATTTTGTTCGATGTTGTTCGATGTTGTTTGATTTTGTTTGATGTTGTTTGATGCCAAATTAATTAAACGATGTTAAATCACTTAATTAATAGATGAATATGATGCCAAAAATGCTAGTTCATGAGCTAGGACATTTTTAGGTGTCTACAAATATTATTTAATTAAATGGAAAAATGTATATTCTTAACAAATTGTTAATTAATAATTATTTCATAAATGGATAAATGGTTAATAAATAATAAATGGTAAATTTGTGATTATTAATAAAAGATGAATGTGTTGATTAATTAATACTATGGAAAATAGATTTAATTAATGATTAGAAAATGTTATGATGATTATTAGGGTTCGGTAGTATAATTTTAGGATTCTACATTTTTACCCTCTTTAAAATAATGTTCAAATTAATATTGTTTCAAAAAAATGTAGCTAAGAAAAAAATAGAGGAGAAGAAGATGAAATTAGAGAAGGTGAAGATGATGACAAAATGCACTAGTTCGGTAAGAAAATAAAATTAGAAAATATGATATGATTGATGCTCCCTCAAGATATCATCTATGCATAAATTTCTTGGTTGATCTCTCAAAAAAAGAGAAGATGAAGAAAATATGATATAGAATATTGAAAATGATTGATGAAAAGGATTAAAATATGGATTCAAGAAACATGATTATGAGTGAAATGATGATGGAATGCTATGATTACTTTGAGATTAAAAACCTCTATTTGATATAGCAATAATTTTTATGCAGCAAGGTATAGAAGACCAAGGTGAAAATGTATCCAAAGCATTCGATGACTCACAAGAAAAATATAAAATAGGATTCCCTAGCACTCACATGTAATTTGAATCTCAATGGATTTTTGATGAGACAACCATCAAACACAACACATATAAATAATAGGCCTTGCTCCAATATATGTCATTCAAAGAACACCATAATATGGAATAATCATGCTGACCTTGTGTAGTAATAATATAGGTCAAGGATAAATCAAAATAAATATTAAAATATTAAAAATATAAACCAAATAGAAAGACAAGCAATGATAAATAGACACACAACAATATTACATTATGTCAAGGCATGGAAATGAATAAAGGATGGATTTTGATCATATCTAGTTTTGGGAAGGAATAATATCATATAGGGTGAGTGATGTGGGATTAGAGTTGGAGTAATTAGGACATCAATTGATAATTAATTAATTATGAAGTGATGTTCTAATTACTCCAACACCCCGCTTAAGATCAACTAGGGAGAAACTAAACAATTGATAAATAATGTAATGATGGATGCATGAATGGTTCTTGCTTACATTTATTGATGAGTACCTATGTACAAAAAATAAATATCTCATAACTATAGAAAAGGATAAAATAATATGGGAAAAAACACTCTCCAAAAGAGAGAAAATAAAATGATTGCACTAGTGAAATAAGGCTAGAAGGAAGACTTAATCTGACCCCCCAAGGATGTCACTTTTCATAAAAGTACAATAGATGTCCCAAGTATGAGACAGAAGATGATGGTCCTACACCAATTATATGGCTATCAAAAAAGATGAGATAAATTTCCTCAAATTAATCCTCCAAATATGCAATCTAAGAGTCTAGAAACATTGATGAAATATCTACAAGATACAAATCCCAAGTAGCTGTGTCTAAAAGATGATGGATTTTTTCATACACTAAACCAATAGGGAAAAAGTATGTGGTGATGCCAAGCTTATTAGGAACAATAAAATATGGTGATGTAGTCTCGATCTAAAGAGTGGGTATGTGCAGGATCATCATGGAAAAAATAGGCCCTTAAGTGGCAATGAAAATTCAGAAAATTAGAGTTAGGAAACTTGACGTAAAAATTTGAATAAGTTATCTATATTATTTCAAAAATATCTAACAATAGAATCTGTATCAAATTGAATGTAGTTTCTAAACTACTAGGTTTATTTTAAAAAATAAAAAATCTATTTCGTGAAAATTTTAAATTTCAATGCAGTAGTACTTAAATTTCAAGGAAAAATAAGAAGTAGGTGTCTGTCTGACCACCCTAACAACAATAAAATGATAATAATTTTTTAGAAGATTTTAGATATAAGTAGAGGACTCATGTCGTGATGTGATTCATATTTTATTGTAATTTTTTTCCAAGTAAATAATTAATTATGATTTTTTTATTACAACTTTTAAAAAATATAAAAAATCGTATGTCTGACCACCTTAACTTGGTCCAAACTTCATGAAATTCATTTTTTTTTTTTTAATCCTATAGTATGCAAAGCATAGAATGTGGCACATGTTTTGGATTCAAAAAATGTGATCCCATTTGAAAGCTATAGATGTTTTTCAATCAACCTCTCAATCAGGACTTTAGTCATAATTCAAATAGAAAATGAATAATAATTATGTATTAAATTCAAAGTAAAGCATAATTTATATTGTTGGAAAGCTGAGAATCTCCTTTAAAAACCCTTTTCATTTCATCAATTTTGGGTAAAAAAAAAATTCGTCAGCCACATGGGCCATCATATCACTTACATATCGCCACTTTTTGGCCCATCATGATTTTGCACATACCCGAGTGAGAATATGAAGAAAAGTATCTAAACAATTGGAGTAGGTAATACCTATGATATACTCAAGCTCCTCTAAAGTGTCATCATCAAAGGGTAGGAAATTTTCATCTACAAGAGGAATGAGACAATCTATAGCAAGATCCTCTAGGTATCAAGAGATATAAGTTTCTCCATAGATCTCACAAAGTCAAGTGTAAAACAAGTAGGGAAAGTAAATGTCCGATACAACACCCATAGTGTTATGATCAACACTAGAACAAAAAACTCCTACAACATGATCATGGATTGTACCCCATGTTGATAAAATCATTAGTGTGTCTATTGTAAGTATGAATCCATACATATAAGATAAAAGATCAAGCCACCTAAGATTTTTTAGGATTCCATTTTCCCAAGACTCATAATTATCCTTTGCTAGGATTGTTGGACTCAAGGGAATACTGAGAGGGGGGGTGAATCAGTGTTCAACAAATCTTAACTTTCATTAGTTTGAAACTTATACCATTATGTCATTACATTAAAATAAAGATGAAAGCATTGAAAGGAAACATTCATAACACCATAATGCACATATTTTTTGTGTGGAAACCCTATTAGGTGAAAAACCACAGTGGAGGTTAATCCACAATTTGAGTACTCAAATATAATTGTTTACAAAAGAGAATGCACTTGCATTCAGGCACACTTCCTAGAGCTCACTGATCAAAAGAGAAAGGCTCACTGCCTTACAAAATTCATATTAAGACCATCTGAAGGGTGAGCTGAGATAGTAGCATCTACTTATGCCAAGTTATAGTTCTGGTGAAGCTCATAGATTCGATTGTAGATCTGCTTTTTGATTCTCCACTTCGCTCTACTCTGCTCTGCTCTTTTCTGCTCTTCATATCAATTAGAGACAAATTCACACTACTACTTTATTGAATTTTGCAACACAATGATATATTACACATTCACACTTCTACACATATACACACTTTTCATTCACTTGCTAAATGATAAAACCAATCTCATATATATATCCGCTAACAAGGATTTATTCATCCATTAGTTACCTTCATAAAGTATTTTATTTCATCTTGTCGGCTAGATCCACCACTAAATATTTATGTGCATCCTCCAAAGTCGGTTAATGAATTACATCTTATACATCCGTGATTACTATACTTGTCAGGTCGACCTTCTAGTACAGATAATCAACAAATTAGTGCACCAAATCTTCTCGATCACATACCAGTGACTGCGCATCAAAAAAATCCTTCACCTAGGTATCAAAAACATCAACAGACCTTCCTCAAAGATCCTCAACTCAAAATGTTTGTCCGATAAGGTGTTCAGATCAACTTTTATGCCTGTAATCGAATGCCCTATTTTTGCTTTGTTCTACCGGTAGAAACCAAAATTAGTCTGTAGACCGGATGTAAGACTTAGGATTCCATTTAGGTTGCTTAGTTTTCCATCAATGATAACACTTAAAATCCATATTACAACAATCTCCCCCTTTGGCATTGATGGCAACACTTAGTGAAAAATGACTAAGTGTCAGAATCATTATAGGTATACAACCAAACCAAATATTTTACTGCACTTTCTCCCCCTAATATTTATAAGGCATTATCTCCCCCTATACTGTATTCTTTTCACCCTCTATAGGGCATTTTTCACTGCATTATCTCCCCATTTTACATCAATGATAAAGAATGGATGTCATATGCTTGTTATCACTAAAGTGTGCACCCTTTGTTGAACCCTATTGAACCACTCAATGTAACATGGGAATGATCTCCAGAGTGTGGGCTTTGATAGTTGAGATCAAGCCTCTAGTTAAAGAGTTGGTTCTCCTTGGGAAAATCACCTAAAAACTACTATGTTGGGGAAAAAGGAAAGAGACTGCGTAAAATGAAACTACTTCCTAAAGGTGATGCACCAAATGCTAAATATTTGTACCACTATTTTGACACACAATATGACCAAAAAAACTCACTACAACATGCACAACTCAGTTTTGACATGTTTTGCATAAGTATTTCATAGAGGGGCTTTATGTTTATGGCAACACTCAAGAGGAATAAAAAATGACCTTTTAGAGGCTCAAATGGTTGACTTCACAATTGAATCCTGCATAGAACTAGTGGAACATGAACTATGACCTGCACAAACATGCACTTTTGCATAAAGTCAATGTGAAATAAGATAAAACCAAGGATAAACATTAACATCACAAGGAAAGATCAATAAATTCATGTTAGTGCACAATAACCGATACTGAGAAGGAAAAATACGTTAATTTTATTGATTGAAAGGTAAAGAACAACTGAGTACAAATCTGTCAAAAGAGTTAAAAAACTTTGTCTTTTCCTTTAAGGACTCCAAAAAGTCACAAAATAGAAAAAAGAACCAGTTAGAAGTAACTCTAAAAAGAGTTAAAATGATAATATATCCCTCTCCAACTAAGATCCACCAAAATATGATCTAGAGACTCTTGAGCTCGTATGCCTCCATAAAGCGTATTTTGAAGCAACCAAATTCCCTCCAAATAAGCTCTGAAAGGGAGAAAAAGTCAAATTGACTATGTCCAATATGATGACACTTCAAAAAAACCCCTAAAAGCTCTCAAGCTTTCATAAAAGTCTCCTAGATGTCCTCTAAATATTTCAAACATCACCACAATCCTCTCCTAGATCTCTAACATATTCAATAACCTCCCCAAGATTCTTTGCAAGAAAATAAATACAAATATATCTCTATCCTCCCACATTACCAAGCATTGGAAACCCACCATTATTTTTGCATTTTTAAAAGAATACTTAAGTCAAAATGATTTATACAACATCATTAAGACTTAGTAATTCACAATGTCTAGATTTTATGCAAAAATAAAAGAAAATAAATTTTAAGTCTTAAAAGACTTACACCATAAAGAGGAAAGTTACAAATTATAAGGCTAAAATACTTAGCTTCCCACAGGCTCAATATTTTCATATTGCATTTTTTAAAACTTAGGTATAAATCCAAACTTCATTGGCACGCATTAGCTATTAGGGTAAAACCCTAAAGATAAAACATGCAAAAAACAAAAGTAAGGCATTTTCATCTTACTTTCTGTCGAGCCTTCTGGAAAACATTGGCATCGTCATGAAGGAGGGTTTTTTTATTTTGTGGAGCTTGACCTAGGTCTTCAATGGTAGATTTTGTAGAAGATTTTTCAAGGAAAACAAAGGTAAATCTTGTCTTCATTACAGATTTGGGCATTGACCTCCATTTTCAAAGTATTTTTTCTCTTCTTCATTGCGGCCATAACACATTTTCTATTGTATCTTATTGTTCATTACTAGAATGCTCAGAAAAGAGATTTGCAAATGAAAAAATAATATGATTATCTTTGTTTTCATGTACGCATCTCATGCATTTATTTCTACATATGGCATAGAAACCTAGTTCTCTCCTATACATTACTTTGGTTGAGTTACCTATATGGTTGTGGCCATACATTCTGTAAGTGTTTTCTTTGTCCCTACATTTTGCATTTTCTCTCAAAACTATGAAAGAAAACCCCTCCTCCAACTCCATGGAAAATGATATTTATACCTTCCATCCTAGAAATATATTTCCTCAATTTCCCTATGAAGCTCTTGTAGTGCAAAGACACCTTCATTATCACCCACTCTATTGATGCAAATTATTTTGGGTGATTCTAGGAATCAAAGTAGAAAAATTATGTTCAACCTACCAATTGTAGAGATGTTCTTAGTAGCTAACATACTATGAGTGCTATTATGTCTAGCTCTTAATTTGCATGGATTCTGTAGGCTGCAAGTAAGGCCTTTCACAAACCAACATTAAGTTCCAGTGGAATTTTTCAATAAACTCCACTCTTGCATTTGTTCGAAGAGATTAATTGTCTTGTTTCATTCCCCATGTTGGGCATATCCTACAATCACACAACATCACATTTGTAGAAATAGCGTCACTTCCTTGTCCATGCTTTAACATTTTTCATATTGTAGTAGCACTTTAAAATAGAAACCTTATGTCTCCTTTGATTTCATTTTCTTTTATCAAGAAGAACTCTTCTTTATTCACTTTTAAACATGTTGTGAACAGTTGCTGGGTATAAATATGACTATCTTTTGAAAGTGTTTCCTTTAGTGATTTCTACTCATCATTGATAAAATATTTGTCACTAAGCATGACTATCATATCTTTGTCACTTAATGTAAAGATTTGTGACTACGATAACTTTATGATCTCTGTAGAAAATGAGTCAAAATGGCCTCTTGAAATTCATAACTTCAAATTTGTTTTACAAAGACCCTTGGTGCTATTCATGAAAACTGGGTTAAATCAACCTCCTTGTATTATGTGTTGTGATTTCTGAGCATAAAAAAAAAATAAAAAATCTTGATACTAAATGCAATAAACTCCTTCTATAGATAACATTAGAATCAATTCTCTATAGATGCACTTTCATTGTTTTGTTCCTCTTTCAGTTGACTGCCCTATTCTTGAAAGGCACTTGTATCATATTACTCTTTATCATTTTAGTGTAGAACAACATTTTACATGACTACTTATGAATGTGGATGTTCATTATAGGGGTATTGTTGTGTAGGAGTTGAGAAAAACAACTTCTGACTCCAAGAACACCTGCATGCAAATGGATACTTGTCACAAGGAAGAAAATGGATGGAGAAAACAAACAAAGGTTTGAAGTTCTGAAAAATGGAGAAATTCTATTATCAGAACAAAAGGGAATTTGATGTTATAAAATATATAATGGATCAATCCTTATAAAAGGAGATCATGCAAACCCTAAAAAAAACCCTAATAGGAAAAACCCTAAAAGAAGTCCTAAAAGGAAAACATTTAATAATTAATATAATTATTAAATGTCACTTTATGCAAACTAAAGTGAAATCTTAAGAAGGGAAGAAAGGTAACTTAATCAACATAATTAAGTTAAAACCTTTACTCTAACACCTCCCCTTAACATGAGCAAAAGTGCAGCTACAAACATGTGCAAAAAAGAAAAGGTAACTACAATGCAAGAAGGCAAACATGGGTCCCGACAACTAGGCCAGATTATGTACCCAAATACAACCAAATCTCTGTAAAGAGGAGAAATAGAGAAAACCTCATGGGAAAATCTCTACTCCAAAAAGAGATGCAAAAAGCCAAGAAGAACATCACTGAAGTAGAAGAAGCTGCAAACAACTATTGAAGGATGACTGCTATGGTGCTGAAGAACCTTCGCTGAAGATAGGATGATCAGGATCAAGAAGACAACAATCTACATGAGTGGCCCATACGACACTACTCGAATCAGATGGAAAACAAAGGAAAACACCTAGAACGAAGATACAGATGGCAAAAGAACCAATAGTCTAAAAACATTGATCAACTGAGAATGGAAGATCCCTTCCAAGACAAAACCAAGGAAGAATTAGCATGAAAAATATAATACCCCCCATAATGCTGAATTGGGAGAGCCTAACAGATCCATTGAAATGGTGTGTAACACCCTGTAGTGCATGAAGGAGAAGAAACAACATCTGAAAGTGCACAAAAAAGCACTTGCAACTGAAAAAGTGGTGTGCAAAACAAAGCACACATGCATGAGGCTAGAATCATATGGATCCACTGTCATCATGGAGGGACACTCACCAAACAAAGGTGTGATGGCAAACAAAGGAAAACTACACAACCCCCCATGACACTTTATAAAATAGTGCGAGTACAAAATATGGAACAACCTTATGTGTAAAATCCCAAAAATACATGTACAATAGTGTGGCACTTTATCTCAGTGTGTTTATATAAAAGATTGCTTACAAATGATGCTCAAAATTCCCACAAAGGACAAAAACAGGAAATACATGAAGAACAGCCAAAAACGAAGCATCCCATGCAAAGGAAAAGTTCCTGAGAATGAATATGTCCAGGTAATTCACCAGAGTGTGAAAACACAAAAAACTAAATAAAATATACCTAGAGTGAAATCTGGAAAAATTGCATGGATGGAACTGAAGAGCTCTGAAATATGGTTCCAACATCGCTGAGATCGCAAAAAATGGAGAAACAGATCAAAAGTTATGAGCTCAGGACTGAAAGCAGCTCCACTGACTTCAACTGGTTGTAGAATGTACCAACGCAAAAATGAAGCGGTGAAACCCACACCACTGAAAAGTTGACAGAACCAGCTTTCTGACAATATCTTGGTTGCCAAAAAAGGATATTGCATGCCCAAGTTACGACCTCTGGAAGAAAACAGCTCCAAAGGGGAAAAAAAACAACGCTGCATTAAATTTGATGGTCATACGACCGTCACAAAAAAAAGATGGGCTTAAATTTGATGGACAAACAGTCGTCACCACAAAAGTGCGATTGGGCTTTTTTGATTAAAAAATGTTTTTTATATAAAAAAAACAATAAAAAAAATACAGAAAAAATGTTTTTTTTTTACATAAAAAAAGTAAAAGGGCTGGTAGCCTGTGCTGCCGTCGGTGGTACTGACAGACCGACGGTCGGCATTAAAGCCGCTGACCGGTGTATAGAGGGCCTGCAGGCTTGCTTATGCAGGTACCTGCGAGTACCCTGTACCAAGGCCGGCAAGCCCTTAAATTGTGTTTTTAATTTGATTTTTTTTTTTTAAAATCAAAAAATACATTTGCAACTTTCCTTTTTAAAAAAAAAAAAAATTCCGACAAAAAATGCAGAGAATTTTTTTTTTTTGATCCATGCGGATACGAACAGCCATATGGACAACCGGGTAAAAAACAATTTGCCCCTCAAATCAACTTTGTCCAAAATGGATGAATGAATAGTCGATTTAGGGGTTTTTTGACAGTTGCGAACGTAATGGTGAGGTTTGTTTGGACTCAAAATGCTTTGAAATTGCAAGTGAATCCCTAGATCAAAAAATGCAAACCCCAAAACTATGAATGCCTGATCTAGCCGTTGTAGCTTCAAATAGCTCCAAATTCTTCAAAAAAGAATAGGCATGTAGCAAGAAAGCTCTGATACCATGTAGGAGTTGAGAAAAACAACTTCAGACTCCAAGAAGACCTACATGCAAATGGATACCTGTCACAAGGAAGAAAATGGATGGAGAAAACAAACAAGGGTTTGAAGTTCTGAAAAATGGAGAAATTCTATTATCAGAACAAAAGGGAATTCGATGTTATAAAATATACAATGGATCAATCCTTATAAAAGGAGATCATGAAAACCCTAAAAGAAACCCTAATAGGAAAAACCCTAAAAGAAGCCCTAAAAGGAAAATATTTAATAATTAATATAATTATTAAATGTCACTTTATGCAAACTAAAGTGAAATATTAAGAAGGGAATAAAGGTAACTTAATCAACATAATTAAGTTAAAACCTTTACTCTAACATGCTGGACTATCACGTGGTTGTCTTTGCTTATGTAGTAACCACTATCTTTCATGGCTGTTGATACATTGATTATTTTTTGGAATTTTATGGTGGTTGTGATAAAACCTCCATAATGTACTCTCTTCTAGCAGCTTGTGAAATGACAGTTGATTTAAAACTTTTGCATTAACTATCCCTATATGTTGAAATAATCTTGGCAACATTTATTACTTTGAATAACTCAAGTGCTTCTTATTCCCTATATGCAATTCTATTGAAAGCTTGAGTTCTTGTAGACATCAAATGAGCTTCTTCATTTTTTATTTTTTCTGTGTTGTTCCTTGTATAAATTTTTTGTGAACCTAATATGTATGCTTGTCCACTAATTGCAAAGATAACCTAATTACTTTTCCTTCATATTGCCTATGATAAAAATATGAGCTGAGCTCAACCCTCATCGGAGCCACATTTTCCCCTCATATTGTAAATAGATGAAATATAACAAAATTAACCAGTAACTGCACATGAAGCAAACATGTTAGAAAACAAATGCATATTCAGACCAGTTTATACATGCATGGGTAAATGATCATGTATGGTATGTAACCTTTCATTGCTTGGAGCACTTCTCTAACACATTCCTATGGCTTAATGCAAGAATCAAGAGCATTAAGGAGTTAGGAAGGACAAGACAATTCAGAACTAGCTAGACCAGACAATTCTGAACCAGTCATTCAGGCAATGACTGGTTACTTTCCCTACATGCACATTCTCTTTTTTCATTTACTTATTCATGTATAAACTTTTTTTTTTCTATATTGAATAAGTTAAGTCAATCTCATGGCTTGTGTGAGATAATGTACACTTATACATTCAATAAATATTACTTTGTTTGAATCTTTCTTCTATCACATGCATATGTATGAATCCAGTAATTTGTAATTGTAATCTTTTCTAGATTATTTCATTTATGCATTTGAATGTAATGTAAGAAAGACTTAAATGAACCTTTTCTTAGCAACACTATTGACTAGTTGCCTAGAACTATCTTTGGGCACAAAGTCACTCAAAAACTAGGCTCATGAATTATGTAACTTAGACTAGTATGAAAGACACCCTAAAAACTTATTGAAAACAAAACAATAGAAAGGAAAATAACTAACTATGCTGAGACAACACTTAGGGAATTGAAAATCATAGGTAAACCTATTCTATCCTACACAAACCCTCAAAGAAGCTACTCAAACAAATCCATTTACAGGATGACTAAAATAACTACCCCTTCTTCTCAAAATACAATAGTTTTCATGCTTAAGGACAACCAAAACAAATGAGATACAAAGAAAATCTCAAAAAGATGATGCACTACCTCTTTGAAAATATAAGAAAGTTCACTCACCTCCCCAAATAGATCATATGCAATTTTATTCAAAGGAGGGTATGTGAATTGAACATACTCTTTTTAGCCGCTAGTGCATCTTTGATACCATCTTCAGTCATATTTTCATGCTTGGTTGTCTGTGCTTGTTTGGACTCCTTGTTGGCCAAGTATCTGATAGGGCAGCCTCTTATAAGGGAAAGGATGAAACCATCTTTGTTGATCTCTCACTCATGGACTGCCATTTTATCACCTTGCTAGATGGAAAAGCCTAACCCTTGTGGCTTACTTGGTGGAAAAGTGGTAACCTCCTTAGTATGCTCATTGGTGCAAGAGCACCAAGTTGCTTTCAAGCCTCCATGAGGCCATTTGTAAATAGTTGCTCTATTTTATGTATTGCATCTTATAATAAGGTTTATCAAACCATTTTATAGGTGTTTGAGTCTTAGGAAGTAATATTTGAAGTCATTTGTCAAATAATGTTTAAAGTTGTTCCATATTGTAAAAATTGTAAAAGTTGCTCAAGAAAGTTGTCAAGCAACTTGTCAAAAGTGTCATTAAGGTGTTTTGTCAACAAACTAACTAAAAGGTGGTTGAAAATAGTTGGTTTTGGTTGTAAATTTATAAGTACACCCTCCAAAACTCGAATTGGAGAGGTTGGAGGGGTTGGAGACATTACTTTTGAAGTTTGAAGAATGACAACCTCAAGTTTTGTATGCATTTTCTGATTTTTAGATTGTTTTCAGGTTGAAGTTGTGCTTTGTACGGCCTGATATGGATTCAAATAATAGAGTATCATATATGGATGCAAAATTCTCTATTTCTAGTTTCCAATTCTTTTTGTCTCATTGAATTTTATTGAGTTTTGTGGAAGATATGATTATTTTGGTGAGGGCAGGTTTGAACACTGTCTAGGGTTTGCAGTTTTGGGAAAAATGAAATAACTTTATTTTCCACCATTGGATCTTCATAAAAATTGGAAGGAAGTTCTTTACTTATGTGATTTGAAATCTCACTGAAGGGATTGGCTTGATTATTTGTTTTATGGAATTTATTAATGACTGTTTGTTGCATTGAATTGTGGGTTGTTATGAGAATGATTACACTATGATCTAGAATGCACTTAATAATTCTTTGAGATGATTAATTTTATGAAAGTTGTGAATTAAATGGAATGTTGAGTTGTGAATCCTCTTGCTCTGCATCACTCATGCTTTCCAAAATGAACACTCATTCCTTAAATAGAGAATAGTGAGATGGCTTCCTCTAAAGCACTTTCAATCAATACATCAACCTCTTGCTCTTTTATACACCAGAAAGGAAGTTGCTTATAATTCTCGCTATCACTCAAAGAATTACACTTAAATTCAAGATTATCCTCATCAATAAAATAAGGCAAAACTTCAAACAATGAAGAAGCTTCTAAAAATGAACTTCCATTTCATAAATCAAGTTCAAATTCTGCTAAACAATAGAAAGGAAGCTCCTCTAGCCAAGGATGATTTATCAAATCAGGTTCATCAGAGGTTTCTTGATTTGAGAGAATGGATTCATCTCTATCAGGACCACACTCCTATTGTTGCTTCAACACTTGTTCGAGTTTATGAACCTATTGCTCTAATTCATCATAGTTGTCAATCTATTCAAGAAGGTCTGAATTGTCATCCAACTTTGAGCAAAACTATTCAATAATCCTTCTGCAAATTTCTTCATAAAGCTCAAGAATATCATCTTCATTCATAATATGTTCAAAAATATCAAAGTGTACATCTTGAAAAATGATGTCAAGTTCAAAAATATACTCCTGTTCATGATCCATTATTCTATTTTATTGTTGATAGTCAACATCCAATAACTCACCACACTTTTTGATATTATCTTCTTGTTGTGCAATCCTTTGCTATTGTAATTGATAACATTTCATAGCTAAATGTAAAGGATTTACCTTTCTAATTTTCTCCCAGAGGAGTAAGTTGTCCTGATCATTGAGCTGCTCTTCTTCCGCTTTTGTTTCAACTAAGGATTGATTATGTTCAAAGCTTAATGTATTAAGCTTCGAAAAGTGAAGCCCTTCCTCAAAGAAATGATTTAGAAAGGTAGTAGCTGACTGAGGCATCTGAGAAAATTGTTCTTCAGGAGAGCTGGACTAACTTTTCTCAAATACTACATTCTCTTGCCCTAAATAGGACCCTCTCTATGCCTCCACCTCTTGTTGATGAATATAAGCTTGATAAGAAAGCTCCTCCTGCTGCATGTCGACCTCTTTCCATCTTTCAATCTCTTGAAACTATTGTTGAAAATACAAAGACATATTTTCTATACTCATGCTATCAAAATTTTGAGGCTCATATGAAAAATAACTTTGCCGATTGGAGATAAAATAACCCTCCTAGGGTTTTGGATGAGCATAAGCATCCTGCTACTAAGCTTGAGTAGGGGTGGCTGGGTGAAAAACATGATGATAATACTGGCAATCTACTATTACAGGGTCATTTTGAGTAAAACTTGTTGCATCCTCAGTATGATATGGCTGATAGGAATACATACGCACAATATTTTCATGAAATGGTGAAGGGTAAGACATATTACCATGAAACAACACCTAGACTATTGAAACCTGTTACTTTGGGCATGGAGTCACTAGGAATGTTAAAGAAATTCCTCCAAAGGTAGAAAGTACTACTGAACACACCAAAAAACAACACTATGTAGTACAAAAGAGACTCAAAATCGGTTCTCTATCCCACCGAGTGTGCCAAACTTGTTATAACTAAAGTGTGCACCCTTTGTTGAACCCTGTTCAAACACTCAATGTAGCATGGGAATGATCTACGGAGTGTGGGCTCCAATAGTTGAGATCAGGCCTCTAGCTAAAGAGCCGATTATCCTTGGGAAAATCACATAAAAACTACTATGCTAGGGAAAAAGGAGAGAGACTGTGTAAAATGAAACTACTTCATAAAGGTGATGCACCAAATTCTAAAGATTTGTACCATTATTTTGACACACACTATGACCAAAAAAACTCACTACAACATGCACAACTCAGTTTTGACATATTTTTCATAAGTATTTTATAAAGGGGCTTGAATTTTATGGCAACACTCAAGAGGAATAACAAATGACCTTTTAGAGGCTCAAATGCTTGACTTCACAGTTGAATCCTGCATAGAACTAGTGGAACACAAACTATGACCTACACAAACATGCACTTATGTATAACAACAATGAGAAATTAGACAAAACCAAGGATAAACATTAACATCACCAGGAAAGATCAATAATTTCATGTTACTACAAAATAACCAGTACTAAGAAGGCAAAATAGCTTGATTTTATTGATTGAAAGGTAAAGAACAACTGAGCATAAATCCTTCAAAAGAGTTACAAAGCTTTGTCCTTTTCTTCAAGGACTCCATAAACTCACAAAACAAAAAAAAGAACTAGTCAGAACTAACTCTAAAAAGAGTTAAAATGAGAATATATCCCTCTCCAACTAAGATTCACCAAATGAGGAGCTAGAAACTCTTGAACTCGTATCCCTCCATAAAACCTATTTCAAGCAACCAAATTCCCTCCAAATAAGCTCCAAAAGGGATAAAAATTCAAATTGACTATGTCCAATATGATGACAGTTCAAACAAACCCCTAAAATCTCTCAAGCTTTCATAAAAGTCTCCTAGATGTCCTCCAAATTTTTCAAACACCACTTCAATCCTCTCCTAGATCTCTAGCATATTCAATAACCTCCCCAAGATTCCTTGCAAGAAAATAAATACAAATATATCTCTATCCTCCCACATTACCAAGAGTTGGAAACCTACCATTATTTTTGCATTTTTAAAAGAATACTTAAGTCAAAATGATTTATAAAACATCATTAAGACTTAGTAATTCAAAATTTCCAATTTTATGCAAAAACAAAAGAAAACAAATTTTAAGTCTTAAAAGACTTACACCATAAAGAGGAAAGTAACAAATTATAAGGCTAAATTATGTAGCTTCCCACGGGCTTAATATTTTCATATTGCATTTTTTAAAACTTAGGTAAAAACCCAAACTTCATTGGCATGCATTAGCTATTAGGGTAAAACCCTAAAGATAAAACGTGCAAAAAAAAACTAAGGAATTTTCATCTTACTTTTTGTCAAGCCTTCTGGAAAACATTGGTGCTGCCATGAGGGAGGGTTTCTACATTTACTGGAGCTCAACCTAAGTCTTCAATGGCTGATTTTGTGGAAGATTTTGCAAGGAAAGCGAAGGTAAATCTTGTCTTCATTACAGATTTGGGCATTGACCTCCATTTCCAAATTATTTTTTGTCTTCTTCACCGTGGCCATAGCACATTTTCTATTGTATCTTATTCTTCTTTACTAAAATGTTCAGAAAAGAGCTTTGCAAATGTAAAGAAAAAAAGATGATTATCTTTGTTTTCTTGTATGAATCTCATGCACTTATTTCTGCATATGGCATAGAAACCTAGTTCTCTCCTATAAATTACATTTCTTGAGTTACCTATATGGTCGTGGCCATACACTCTATAAGTGTTTCCTTTGTCCCTACATTTTTGCATTTTCTCTCAAAACTATGAAAGAAAACCCCTCCTCCAACTCCATGGAAAATGGTATCTACACCTTCCATCCTAGAAATATGTTTCCTCAATTTCCCTATACAACTCTTGTAGTGCAAATACACCTTCATTATCACCCACTCTATTGATGCAAATGATTTTGGGTGATTCTAGGAATCAGAGTAGACAGATTATGTTCAACCTACCAACTATAGAGATGTTCTTAGTAGCTGATGTACTATGAGTACTATGATGCCTAGCTCTGAATTTGCATAGATTATGCAAGCTACAAGTAAGGCCTTTTGTAAACCAACATTAAGTTCCAATTTCATTTTTCAATAAACTCCTCTCTTGCATCTGTTCGAAGAGATTAATTGACTTCTTTCCTTCCCCATGTTGGGTATATCCTGCAATCACACAGCATCGCATTTGTATTAATAGATTCACCGCCTTGTCCATGCTTCCACATTTTGCATACTGTAGCAGCACTTTAAAATAGAAACCTCATGTCTCCTTTGATTTCATTGACTTTTATGAAGAAGAATTATTCTTTATTCGCTTTTAAACATGTTGTGAACAACTACAAGGATATAAATATGACCGTCTTTTGAAAGTGTTTCCTTTAGTGATTTGTACTCATCATTGATAAAATATTTGTCACTTAATGTAAAGCTTTGTGACTATGATGACTTTATCATCTATGTAGAAAATGAGTCAAAACGGCCTCTTGAAATTCATAACTTCAATTTTTCTTTACAAAGACCCTTGGTGCTATTCATGAAAATTGGGTTAAATTGGCCTCCTTGTTTTATGTGATGTGATTTCTGAGTAGAAAACAAACAAAAAAAATCTTGATACCAAATGCAATAAACTCCTTTTGTAGATAACATTAGAATCAATTCTTTGTAGATGCACTTTCATTGTTTTGTTCCTCTTTTAGTTGACTGCCCTATTCTTGAAAGGCACTTGTACCATATTACTCTTTATCATCTCAGTGTAGAACAACATCGTACATGAGTACTTATGAATGTGGATGCTCATTATAGGGGTATTGTTGGACTATCATGTGGTGATCTTTTCTTGTGTAGTAACCACTGTCTTTCATGACTGTTGATACATTGATTTTTTTTGGCATTTTATGGTGGTTATGATAAAACCTCCATAATGTAATCTCTTACTTCTAGCAGCTTGTGAAATGACAGTTGATTTAAAACTTTTGCATTGACTGTCCCGATATGTTGAAAGAATATTGGCAACATTGATTACTTTGAATAACTCAAGTGTTTCTTATTCCCTATATGCAATTCTATTGAAAGCTTGAGTTCTTGTAGACATCAAATGAACTTCTTCATTTTTATTTTTTCTATGATGTTCCTTGTAGAAATGTTTGTGAACCTAATATGTATGCCTGTCCACTAATTGCAAAGATAACTTGATTACTTTTCCTTCATATTGCCTATGATAAAAATATGAGTTGAGCTCAACCCTCATGGGAGCCACATTTTCCCACCTCATATTTTAAACAAATGAAATATAATAAAATTAACTAGTAACTGCACATGAAGCAAACATGTTAGAAAACAAATGCATATCGAGACTAGTTTATACATGCATGGGTAAATGATCATGTATGGTATGTAACCTTTCGTTGCTTGGAGCAAAGATCTAACACATTGCTATGGCTTAATGCAGGAATCAGGATCACTAAGGAGTTAGCAAAGACAAGACAAATCAAAACCAACTAGACCAGACAACTCTGAACTAGTCATTCAGGAAATGACTGGTTACTTTCCCTACATGCACATTCTCTTTTTTCATTTACTTATTCATGTATAAACTTTTATTTTTTGTATTTAATAAGTTAAGTCAATCTCACGGCTTGTGTGAGATAATGTCCACTTATATATTCACTAAAGATTACTCTATTTTTAATCTTTCTTCTCTCACATGCATGTGTATGAATGCAATAATTTGTAATTGTAATATTTTCTAGATTATTTCATTTATGCATTTGAATATAATGTAAGAAAGACTTAAATGCACCTTTTCATAGCTTTAAAACAACAAGCTCTACCTAATTGAGCTTGAGTGAAAATCTGGTAACAATGCCAAATAGACAAAAAGTGATATTGACAAGATAGTGACAAAACATGTGTTCAAAATCCTCAAGTCTTCAAAAATTTACCATATATATGCCGACAGTTCTCCTCCTTTGATCAATTCTTTAAAAACTTGAAAACAATTTACTGCTATCTTTAGAAGATTATCTTATGGTTTTTCTTCACTTCTAGAAGGAATTTCTTCCAAGCATCTATTGTAATTCCAATGATAATGATCAAGATATTGCTCTTAGAAGTCTTGTTAACAATTTCAGTTAGAGATTCAAGAATTTTAATTGCTTCTTCCATTTTTTCACCATTCCTCAATATTTCCACCATTTCTTCCAACCCGCATTCAGTTAGATCCTTTACCTTCCAAAAAGTATCCACAAGAGTTTTCTTGGAGAGTTGAATTTTTGTGTGTGCTAACTGTAGCTCCCAGATTCTTTTCCTGATGATGCCATCCAGATCCTGAGATGTATGAAAGATTTTACCAATGTCATTCAATTTTGTTTCAATCTGATCCAAGTTCTCTTTATAATTGCTAACTGCATGGGGCCAATAGATGCAATAGTTGTAGATGTCAATGGCTGATTTTATGCATTTCCTTAACTAAATCATTTTCTTCTTCAGTTTGGAAAGGGATGGTCTGAATTTCTCCTTCAAGTGAGAGATAACCTCACCAACTTCCTTTTCTTGAGGTTCAGAATTCAATGTTTCTTTGTTGCATTCAATCATTTCATTGGGTAGAATGTTCTGCAAGCTTTCCAATCTAATCTTGCATTGCTCAATATGAGCATTTAACACACTTAGAATCATGTATTGATCATATGATGGTTTGATAGACCATAACCTAACTATTTTCTGCATTCCACCTTCTCCTTGAATAAGTTGTTGTAGCTTTTCTTTTGTTAGATCTTCTTCTTCCTCACTACCTTTTTCTAGTTCAGATTCGTTTTTCAGTGGATCCTCAATTTCTTCATTTGATTCTTCATCCAAAATGTCCAAAATTTCCTTTTCTTTTCCTTTTTTCTCAATTTTGGGAACTTTTATTTTTGGAGGGCTATATTCAATAATCTCCTTTCCTCTTTGATTTCCTTTATCAATGCCATCGAAAGAGGAACCAGCTTCAACTAATCTTATCAGAAGGGAAATTTTAACTGAACCACAATTTTCAAGAAAATCCTTAAAGAAAATTTCAAATTCTAAATCCCAATTAGTTAAGCTCTTAGAATAAGAGTATATTTTTTTGCATATCAGTTTGTTTGATTTCCATACCACATTGTCAATTTTTGACAAGCAATTCAATAAATACATTACTAAAAATGTAATCAAAGTACCAAACCTAAAAGGGTAAGCTATCTCCTTTGTCAATTGATCATTTTCCATGAGTTGATCCTTTAACATCTTGCTTAGGTCAAATTCTTGACCTTCAATTATCATCTTGTGAGAAATTTAGACTGAGCCAACCGATGTGGCTCCTTCTCAATTTCTATAGAAGATCTTATATGTTATTCCATGTACAATTTACTTTGTAATAGGATTCTTGATTGTAACAATTATCAAGGTCCTCTAATCTCCGATTATTTCAGTTAGGGATTCAACCTCTTTGTTCCAGATAAATTTTTTCCTTGGTATATCTCCGACTTTGCAAAATCCAGTTAAATTCTCAATTACCTCCTTTGAAATGATGTAAGGTTTGTCTAGAGTCAAAACATCATCATGTAATCTACTCAATATGAATTTCATGAATTATGCGTTCTCAAAGTATGGAAACTCACTCCACATATCCAAATTCCCATGTTTAGCTTCACTCAATTGCTTTAATTCATCAGGTAGTAAAAAATTCCTCATAGAACTAATATTTGCACTATTATATTCATCTAGAGTGATCGAACCTTTGATTTGTTCCATTGTATTTTCATATTTAGGGTTTTCAACCACACACCAAATTGTATGAAGATTTCAAGAATAATTTGAAATACCTGATAAATTTTGAGATTTGCCGATGAATCGATTTTATTGCTTTGTAATCTTCTCCTGAGTGCTCTCCTTATTTCCTTCTTCGATGCAAAGTGAAAAATGATGATTCTCACTTGAATTTTATAGCTTGTACATGTGCAATAAATGCATTTTCCCTAAGCTTTCTAGAGACTCTATTTTCCCAAGCAACAATAGAAAAATCTTTTACGAACCTATGAATTATCTGAATTTTCTTTGTCAAAGTTATCCGAAACTTTTGTACATCATAAATACATTTTTCTCGACTGTTTTCTTCATTCTGGTACCATCCATAGATAGGGGAGGAAATATTTTCTTGAAAGAATCCCCCTAGGCCAGTGGCCTAAAATCAATTACCGGAAGAGTTACCGGAAGCAGGTTCTAGTATGGAACCATTTCCAACATCTGAATCATTCTTCCTTTCCCATGTATTCTTCATCTGATCTTTGATTTCATTCATAGTCACTTTTTCTTTTCCTTTATCATTTTTCTCTATATTTTTGCCTTTGTATACTAAACCTTTTTTGTCTATACTTTTGTTTCTGCAGAACCTTGAAATGTGACCATACTTATTGTAGTTGTAGCACACAATTATTTCTTGTCTTGACCAATCATTCCAATGACTTCTTCTAGATCTGCATTGATTAGCAACATGCCCAAGTTTCCCACATGTGTAGCATTCAACATTTTTTCTATCAATAGAGTAACTTGACACATTTTTGCATTCAATCGATTTATGACCAATTTTTTAGTAATGGAAACATTGACTAGAGAATGATGAAATTATTGAATTCATATTACTTCTACACTAAGCAACCATATGACCGAATTTATTTTCAAAGAAAAATAATATCCATTAAAATTTTGTGCATTAGGTTGTCTTACCAGATACCGTCCATATCTGTTCTCTCTGAAATTATTTTGTCTTCATCTATAATTTTCTCCCTTTTCATATCCAAGACCTCTCTTATCATTTCCACTCTTTTCTCCTTGAGTTAGCTCATCAAGTTTTACTGAATTGATCTTAAACTTTTCTCTGTATTCATTTACAATGACAAGATCATTCCTAAGAGTAACAATTTCCTTATCAAGTTCTTCTTCATTGTTTCTGGTTCTTTGTAGTTCACTTTCCAACTGAGTGAATTCCCCTTTTATTCTACTACATTCATTAGATTTCTCTTTCAAGGTCTGAGTAAGATTTTCCTCATTTTCCTTCCTTTCTTCAATCTCTTTAGTCATCTTCATCATCATAGATTCCATCTCATGTTTTAGGTTTGTATTGTCTCTAGCAAGCTTTTCACATTCTTTAGTTATTTCCTTCAAGGTTTGATTCAAGTGAGCATCATCCATATTTTCATTCTCCTTCTGTTGTATGTGATCACAGAGATCCTTTCTTTTCTCCCTAGATTTAACAATCTTATCTTTCAATGACTAGATGAATTTCTCAACATCTCTAAGATTTTCTTTCAATTCTTGAACTTCTACTTTAGACAAATCAAGGTCATCAAGTGCCACCAAAAGCTGTTGTTGAAGACTACCAGAGTCCATCACATTCGAAGATCTACCTCAACTTGCAAAACTTCTTCAGAGGAACTATGCTCTAATACCAATTGTTGGAAGCAAGGGAACACTGAGTGGGCGGGGGGGTGGTATTGAATCAGTGTTCAAAAAATCTTAACTCTCATTAGTCTGAAACTTATACCATTCTATCATTACATTAAAAGAAATATGCAAGCATTCAAAGGAAACATTCATAACACCATAACACAAATTTTTTGCGTGGAAACCCTGTTAGGGGAAAAACAACAGTGGAGGTTAATCCATAATTTGAGTACTCAAATATAATTGCTTACAAAAGAGAATGCACTTGCATTCAGGCACACTGCCTAGAGCTCACCGCTCAAAAGAGAAAGGCTCACTGCCTTACAAAATTAAGATTAAGACCATCTAAAGGGTGAATTGAGATAGTAGCATCTACTTATGCCAAGTTACAGTTCCAACGAATCTTATAGATTCGATTCTAGATCTGCTTTTTGATTCTCCACTTCTCTCTACTCCGCTCTACTCTTTTCTACTCTTCGTATCACTTAGATACAAATTTGCACTACACAATGATATATTACAAATTCACACTTCTACATATATGCACACTTCATTCACTTGCTAAATGATAAAACCAATCTCATATATATATTCGCTAACAAGGATTTATTCATCCATCAGTCGGCTTCATAAAGTATTATGTTACTTTCATCTTATCATCCAGATCCACCACTAAATATTTATGCACATCCTCAAAATTCGATTAAGACAAAGAGAGGAACCAAACAAAACTTAATCGAGCATGAAGAATTTTAATTAATTAAATATTATACATCCATGATTACTATAGTTGTCGGGTCAACCTTCTAGCATAGATAATCAACAAATTAGTGCACCATATTTTCTAGATCATGTACCAGTGAGTGCACATCAAAAAAATCCTTCAGCAAGGTATTACAAACATAAAAAGACCTTCCTCAGAGATCCTCAACTCAAAATGTCTGTCCGGTAAGGTGTTTAGATAAAATTTTATGCCTGTAACCAGATGCCCTATTTTTTCTCTTTTTTGTCGGTGGAAACCAAAATGAGTCTGCAAACTAGATGTAAGACTTGGGATTCCATTTAGGTTTCTTAGGTTGCCATCAATGACAACACTTACAAGCCATATGCCAACAAAAATGACCATAAAATGATGAACAAAAAAACCCTTGATACTTCCTCAAATGAAAAAATCAGAGACTAAAACCCTTAGTGCATGTAAAGTAGATCAAATGAATTCGTCTCTCACAAAAAATCCTTACTAGGTGCCAAAAAATCCTTACTAGGTGTCAAGACATTTAAGTAATTGATAGAAATGTGAAATCACAAATAGTTGAATAAAATGTACATAGGATTTTTTTTGAAAAATTGCATTACTTGATAACTAATTAGTCATTAATTAATTATTAGGTCCCTTATTAGTTTAATTATTTAAGCTAAACTTAGGAGTGATTTTTAATTATTAGATTGGGAAATTTATAGGTTAAGTTGTCTCATTGCATGAGATGATGACACTTGTCTCAACATAATCAAATCCTCATCTAGGGTTTTCTTTTTTTCTTTTATAAGAATACACTGTTCATTGTAATCATTCATTCATATTAATTCATTTCACAATTACTTTCTTTTCTGGATAGTCTCTTCTCAAGGTTGCATGAGCATATCAATGGATTTTATCTTTGTTTGTGATAGGTGTTTTGGTTGCAGGTAATTTATGGGAGCTATGGGATTCACCATAAATTCCAACAATAAGGTGATATTAAGGATGGAAAAGGATGGTTTTGACTATATTCTATCAAGGTTGATATCAATCTCAATCATTTTATATTAAAAATCATGTTTTAAGTGTTATTTTTGATGGTTTTAAGGAAATGTCTATGCTTGATGTTTCTTTGTGTTTATTTATTGATTTTATATTGGGGATGGTATATACTATAAAGACCATTAAAATTGAACACAAGCAAGAATGAAAAAGGATACAAAGAGAAACATGATCTTAGCCCTAGTCAAGTTGAGAACTGATTGATTGATGATTAATGATGATGAATACACTGTTGATATGGGAAGGATGCATCTCAAAGAAATTTATCCCAATGATGATAATGTGACTAAAATGTATCAAGGTTTTCAGCAAGGCTAGGAACAAAAGTAAGGGATATTTTGGACAATGCACTAGATTACATATAAAGATTATATGAATTAATATTTTTTCATTTGGAAGGATTTATTTTAGGAATGGATGCATTGAGGGGAGATGTTTGGATAGGTGGACTAGACTAGAATCTTTGAACCAACAAAAATATAGAAACAAGTCTTTAGATAAGGATTAAATGATAATAGATTAATTTTAGTATTGATTGGATTATGGATGGATGTTTGGATAGGTGGACTAGAATCTTGGAAGATTTTAACCAATGAAAAGGGAGAACCAAATTTTGCAATAAGGATGAAAGGATAATGAATTTTTCAGGTAAGGAATTGGAGGATTGGAATTATCTAATGGAGGATTTAGGATGTGATCTCCAAATAATATTTTATATAGGAATATTGAAGATATGGGGTTAGATTGTTCTATGTATGAAATTGCATGATGTTTGATAATGTGTGACCAAAGTATGAACATATCATAAGTTTTCCAAAGCATGTTCTAATTTTTTCCTTAGTCCTTATCAAGATCAAGGTGGGTAGGGAAAAATGGATGGAAATTTTTGGACAAAGGTATGGTAGATGAGACAAGTTTCCCCTAAGTATAATGGTTCACATAGATAAAATTTACTTTACACATGACATGTATTTTCTAGGTTTTCATCATGATACTTATCGAAAGCATGATAAGAATGGTTTTCACTATTGCATTAATTATTCCTATTTCCTTTTCTTCTTTTTTCAAAATTTTTTAGTAATTTTTTTTTTCATTTTTGGGTACTTTTTAGATGATATTGATGTTCAAATGATCACTTATTGTTCTAGTCCCTTTGATGGTTCTGATATAGATTTTGGTGTCATTATATTGTAATAGCAACCTCTATGGAGGAACTTCTTCCTCAAGGTCATGTTACTTGTATATAACCCATGGATTTTATTATGAAATTTTTTGATACTAGGGTTGTCCTTATCCTAATACTGACATGGTGATAGAGTGTCATAAGAGTCCTTTAAGAAAAGTGTTGCTACCAATACACAGTAGATTTGTGAGTTACAATATTTGAATTTTATGTGAGATGTTTGATTATGATGGGTTTTTATAGATGTTTGATATATTTCATATTTTATTTTTTCTAATTTCCCCTCCTTAAGACTATTATTTTTTATATAACTCCCTAGAGAATGCATATCTTTCTCTAAAATGGGTTACTTTACCTTTATTTTTATATTATTGGTTATATGCTTATGAGTGAAATTCCTAATTATTAGTTTCTAACCATTTTGATCATGTATCGATATATCTTCAACAATAATCCTGATTTCCTTATTAGATGGTTTTATTCTTTGATAGTTTTTCATCATTTTTCTTAGGTTCTAAAATACATAAAATATAAATTCATATTACCCTTGGATATAACATCTTGATCATTCTAGAATTTATTACTAGGACCTTCATGGTTAGATTAATCATTCCCCTCATCATTGAACTGATATTCAAATAAATTTAACTAGTTAATATGTTCATCATAATAATTGTCATTTTCATCCTCTTAAAAGATGTCTTCATGATTTTTGTCCATTAGAGAAACCGTACAATATATGAGGTAATGAGGAAGGGATTATACCTCAAACCATAAAGGATAATATTAAAAGTTCACATTATCTCTTTTATGAGGATTAGGTATTAACTTTCCCTACCTTTTGGAATCCATTTAAATAGGTCCATTCTTCTTATTATACTATTTTTTAATTAGGCTTTATGGATTAATTGTGGGAGGATAAATATATTTTGAATTTGATAGATTTTTTCATTTATTATTATTTTAATCTAAAATGACATGTTCCATAAGGAATTTAAAGCTTCTTGTAATGATTTGGATATAACAAGAGGTGATCAATGAATCAATATTATGTTCACAATACAAGTGTTGCTATATTAAATCCTTGATGTTGATGATATAATAAGAGGATAGGGATTTAAAGGTCATAATTTTTCCTTTTCACCAAAGATCACTAATATCTAGACTACTAAAGCCTATCTAAAGGAAATATGAATATATTGAATGAAAAATAATAATGAGGCTATCCTTAAATCATGATATTGATCTATAGGTCTTATTACCATCATGAAAAATACAATTTCTTTACTTGTTCATATTAGAAGATGGCTCCAAGATACTTGATTATATCACCTAAAGGAAGATGAGTGAATAATAAATTTCTTGAATGAAATAATAAATAATAATAATAATGTGTAAAAATAATAATTTTGACAATGAGGAAATTTCTAAAAATGTTACTGTTGAGAAATTGTTAATTTGGCATTGTTGTCATTGATTTCAAAACCTGGGATTTGGAAGGTTGTGCTATAGATGATATATAAAAATGACCTATCCTATCATATGCTATGATGTTGTGTAGTTTGGATGTTATCCTTGACCCAAACATGATAGTACTTATTTTTAAGACATATGTGGATGACAGTTAATGCAGAATAATGAAGACTAATCTTTTGATATTGGTTGTTGTGTCTAAATTTTATTCTGGGTATCCTTGATATCTAGACATTCATGTAGCATGTTACAAGTTTTGGTATGCATAATTGAATTTCTCTGATTGATACTAAAATTTATGATGATCAAGATTTGGTCTTGGTTATGGAATTCCCATTAGCTCTGAAATATTTCTCATGTAATTCTAAGTTCACTATCTTTTGGTTATTATGCAATGTGATGAACTTATCTTATGTATGACCTATTTATGGGTCCCATGGTAATGTGGTAAGAAGATATTTATGTGAAACCTATCCTTTGGGTCCATTGCTAGTGTGCCAAGCCTTATCGAATATTTCAAGGTTGTTCTTCAAAGATGACATGTTTTTCTACGTCGACTCATTTTGTTTTCTAGGTATATATAGAACATATTTTTGAGTATCGAACAAGAACTGTCATATGTGCGAATATTGATAAGGGTGTGAAGGATTGTGCAACAAGAAATAGAGAAGAAAGTGAATGAAAGTGTCAGAAAGAAGTAATTTGTGTTGCAAAGGTTGTGCAAGGAAAGTGGGCAAAAGATTCTTGACCAAATTTTTTGTAGAAAGATATTGTGCTCTTAACTGGAACTGACTTCATGCATATGTAGATATAGCTACATTAGTTCATTTTTTTATCTATTTTGTAATTATATGTTTTTTTATTAATTGGGCAGTGAGCCCACCATCAATGAGCCTTACCTACAGTGAGCATTTTGGCAGTGAGCCCTTGTAAAAATTACCTTAACTGGTGTCACCTTAACCAATGTTCTATAATTGAGAATTAGCATTCTCTATGGTTTTCCCCATCTTGGGTTTCTATGTAATTTTTGGTGTTCATTGTGCATGATGTTGTTAAGTACTTTCATGTTCATATCTATTTTAATTATTATCTGATTGATTTAAGATTGATCCGAATTAATTAAAGAAAGGAATAGTGTTTTGGGATAACTGATTCACCCCGCCTCTTAGTTATCTAGACTGTTCAATAGTTACTAGTCAAAATACTTGATTACTAATATTATATAAATCTCTAGGACTTCATCTTAATATTGAAAGATATTTTTCATACTATTAAATGATGAGTTGGACATATTGGGAATACAAATTGAATTTTAGAGGATGTATTATATGTTAGAAGAGGGCTATAGTAATCTAGGTTATTTTTTAATAATATGTAAGTGACTAAATTAGATCATTTTGAGAGTAAGTAGTTTTCTTCTCATCATAGACAAGATATAATATACAAATTCGATATAACTTGGTTATGATCTTGTATATGTGGTTTTTTGAGTTGCTTAATTGTTTCTATAAGAATAGGTAGCCATATTGAATTTGAATGCTTCGAAGGTGAAATTATACATTTCCAACAAGAATCTTGTTTCCTAGAACATGGGTTACAACCACTAGGTGAATGATAAAGTTTCTTACTTAAAACATATTAAAGTAGAGGATAAAATTTCCTTAAAACCTATGCAACAACCTTTATAATTATAATTAAATAAAGAGGAGAGGGTTCTTTCTAATAATGAGATCATTCTACTAATATTACATATTCTTAATTTTGAATCATATGATTTATTTAATCCTATTACCAAATGTAAAAATAAAATTTAACGACTTTCCCAAGTTGTTTTGGATTTACTTGCTATATATTCATAAAATAAACTTTATACAAGTTTTGGAGGCTTGACTTGTTAATAAAATATTCTAATTTTACCTTTTTTTTCATCTTATTTTCTTATATTTATAAGTTTTAGAAGAATATGTTCTTGTTCTTTTTAAGTAATTTCTACATTATACTCAAGATAAATATAATTAGAACTGCACATAATATATTTTTTTATGAATTTTCCACGTTCTTAATGAATATTCACCTATTTTTGTTCCCAATTATTTAGAACAATAAAAACATCTAATTACCTAGAGTTTTATCATCTCAATTAAGATTAGGATATAGCTCATGGAAAATAGTTCACTTCCTCAGTTAAAAACCTTGTTTCTTTTATATTTGTTTAAGTAGGATAGGATTAGTTTTAGGATATAAAATTTTGAAATAGTTTTGAGTGTTGAATTATTATGCTTCTTAAGTTAAATCATACATAGACTCATTTTGGTAGATTTCTTAATAATTAAGTCATTATAAATATTTGGAGATTCAAAACTAGCTATCAACCAAGTTAAAAAAATGGATACAACAAATAATATTAAAATGAGTTCATATGCACACAAATTATGCGATCTCTTGGAAGGATTTAAATATTTCAACATACATGTTATTCTTAATGTATTTTAGTATTAAGTAGATAAAATGGATATAATTAGATCTTAATTCAATCAAGTGAAATATTTATTATGAAATAAAGATTATATTTGTGTGTAGTGTTTTTCCTACTTAACTATGCAAATGTAAATCAAATGCAAAAAATAAATAATACAACACCTGAAGATTGGGCTTAATGTTAAAATATAAACAAAACAATAAGTAAACATAGATTTGGTGGAGTTTTTGGTCCTTGATGATTTAATTTGTATGCTCCTTTTACAAGATGATATAATGCAATCTACACTAAAATTATTCTGTTTCTATAATGAATGAAATGTATAAGATGAAAATATATGGAAATACACAATAAGAGCTCAAAAGTTGCAGCAATGGAGGTAGTGAGTGCTTGAGAATGGGTTACACTTTTTGCCCAAACTTGACATTGAAATCAACATTTTTCAACAGATCTTCACTTTTGTATGCCTATAGAAGCTAAACCATTAAGAATTTGAAGATGAAGAAAACTAGTGATTTGTGGTATTTTGTGTTGAGAATCTAATGATATATTTTTTTTAAATAAAAAATAAATTGTGAATTATTTTATGTAGTTTGTATTAACTTATTTTTCTTACTAAACATCATTTTCAAAAACTGATGCTTACTTTCAACTGCATTACTTTTTTTTATAGAAAGCATACAATTCTAATTTTTTAATAATAGTGTTTTCACACCATTATCTAATGGATGGATATATTTTCATAATTTTTTGTTGCATATATATTTTTTAATTAATTTTCTAATTCAGAGTAATTATAATTTGGATATATTATACTTTCAGCTGCATAACTTTTTTTGTATTCATTTGAATTAACTTATTGTTTTTTTGTTGGAATAAGGACATCAATAGCTAGTGTACATGCATTTTAAAGAATTTTGTTTCTCTCTTTTCCTATTTTTCTATATGTGTGAAATAAAGACCTCGATGTTCATTGAAAAACCTACATTCACAAGAAATTAAAAATAAATATAATAATAAAATTAAATATATTTAAAATTATACTTTTTGGGAAGCTTATAATAAGGACTACATGTTTACAAAAAAATAATTTTAAATTAATTAATTTGATCGCCTAAAAGGTAAATCAAAAGTGGTTTTTTATCATCATTTTGATAGGTGTAACCCATTATTGTGGCAACACCCGAATGTGAAGGCTAAGTGTGCAAATGCTATGTGTTAGAATAAAAAATGAATTTGGCTAATTATTTAGCCATTTTGGAGAGAATGAGATAAATGGATAGCATTAACCCTAGGGATGGAGATCAATGGTTGAGATGTCATGATACATCTCAACAATGTGATGGAGACATGTGGAAGACTAGGTGGAAAGATTGAAGTGATGTTTGTTGGTTAGTTAATTTATTCTTAGCTAAGCCTTGACATTATCTAAGAGGTAGCCAACCTCTATGCTTAAGAATTGTCAAAATTTAGTGGCCAACTGATAGGTAAAGCTTCATAAGTCCTTGCCCCTACTCTTTAGGCTCTATGAAACTAAGGAGGGTGTTCCTATTTGTGTTCATAAAATACTTCATGCCTGAAGAAATCTACACACACAAATAAATTTCTACCTAATGCAAATAGATACCATTCATCAAATGGCTTGGCACACCATTTAACAAATAATCACCTAATGCTAGGAATACAGGTATTATATGAGACTTGCATCTTGGAATAGGTTGAATTTTGATTTTATAATGTTCTGAATTTGAATCCACATGCAAGGGGTTTATGATTTGAGATATTTAAAAGACATCTAAATGAATTAACCAGTGCCTCATCATATTGGGCAAGAGTCACATAAAATTTAACCCTGACATCAATGAACAATTCTCACAATACCCTGCATCACAAGACTTTCAATATTTAAAACAAAACCCCTTATTAGATCCTTAGCAAATTATTATAGACCTACAATCCATTTTCAAGCATTTTGATTAACTCATTAAGTTAAAGCAAGAAAATGAATCATACATTCAAATATACCATTGAGTATAAATGAAAGAACCCTTGATAATTTCACTCATGATCTATCATAACACACACAGGAGAGCAATTGTCTTAAATTTTTTTAGATTTATTTTGATGTCAGTAATTACATAAAATATTTTATGACTATTTCATGTACATACCCTACCCAAAATAGTTTACTAGCTAAATCATCTTGAATTTTGCATTGTATGCATTTAGTGTACACGACCTAGACTTCAGGATTCCAAAATTTGACCCCATAAATGAGCCTTGAAATCTCTTTTATAAAACGAGAGAGCGACAAGCATCAGGCTCATTCCATTACAATTTAGCAAAATTTTATTTCAAAAATGAAATGTCATTTCATTTCACAATTCCCATACTGATGGATATAAATCATTCGATAAACAAGGAATCAAAATAGTTAGGACCCTTGTAACTAGTCAGTTGAAGAAAAACACCGCCAACGCTTTGTCGTATTCATCCATGTCAAATAGAAAGAGACAACACCGACACCAAAAAATAGGAAAGACCTAGAAGACCATACCACTAACCAAAACCAGGAGCAGTATCACGACCATGGTACAAATGACCGCTCTAAGTCCTCACTTTAACGAAAAGTGGAAGTACCACCTTATCTTTATCAACATCAACAACAAAGCCAAAAATAGCACATGGTGCCACCATGGCAATAGGGGACACCATGAGGACCTCCTCATTCACACCAACCAATTCAGTTAAAACCGAAAGGTAGCTATGATAGTCCGAGTCAGTGTTAGAGCTTCCACTATGAGAGCTGCCAATGATCTCAATGGGTAATTGATACTGCCCAAACTTTGGTTTGGCCATTAATTTTCTACCACACTCAACAGAACTCCCTTCTTCTCCACAACCCATTACCTCTGCCCATGTAACCTAACCTTTGAGCCGAGGATTGCTCCTAACCAAACTTAGGAGGGATGCCGCACCCTCTTCATTAGCTCCGAGATCACCTAGAATAGTGCTTTGTTCACTTGGTTTCACCTCTCACTAAGAATTTCTTACACTCATCCTCACACTCCTATGCAATGCTGAACCATAAGCGAATGATTTGCTTATTTTACACATAGACCTAAAGCTTCTCAAGAACAATAATCACTCAATGTAGTAGCACAAATGAACTTAGGCTCAAAATTGCAATGATGCAAATGAACAATTAGCAAGCATTTATCGAGCAAACTGGTGCAGTAACCATTGATGCTCCAACTATAGTACAAGCAAGCGAGAGATGAGAGGCTGAGATCAATCTCACCACTATTAGTTTCCAAGCTTATGGAAAATGATGTAAAATACATCATGATTTCCAAGAGAATGCCACTCGCATGCATGGAAATCAAGATGATATCCATTGAAAAACTTGCGCCATTAATATGTGTAATTTGTAGAGCTCAAGAGGTCACCACATGTTTGATTCCATGTTTTGAATTTGGTTCATTGATGCAATAGGGATTTGGCATGTTGAACAACTCAGATCAAGTCAAGCATCGTTGAAAATTCCATGTCACCACTGGCAGGCCCGTTAGCCAATAACATAACTCCCAGTCAGCAGACATGCTCATCCCTTGTGGGCCCGAATCAACCACCTTGTATCTCCAAACAAAAACATGTGTCATCAATCTACACACCTCGTAGAAATTTTAAAATAATTAGTTTAATCATGCACAGTTGGTGAGGAACGACCACGATTAATCATCATCAACCCTCGTTATAGTACTGCAGCCGTCGATTTGATAGCCTTTATGCATATCATTGTAAAATTAAGACTAGACCCCATCATCATACATGACAAGTAGCAACATCTGACAGACCTCGCTAGAATTTAGTGATGTCATCAGAGAATCCTACGAGGTCCATGATGAATAGTCAGGATTAAGATCATTGATCGATCCAACGGTCCACAATCTTGCACTTGCAACAATGTTATTTATAACAAAGGGACTAACAAGGCATATGGGGGAAAAACCATTAGGCATAAATTTTAGACATAAGTGTAAAATATAAATGATTATCAACCCGACATTAGGAAAGATTAAAATCAGGTCCCAATACGGGGGAACCGATAGGCTAGGTAAAGGGGCTAATAAGAGCATGACACAAAATGCTCAGTTGATGACTTAAGTGATCGACAACTCAGAGCAAGAAGTCAATGCAAAAATATAATTCAAGGGTTTATTTGGTGAGGAAATTTTAAACAAGGGTGACTAAAACCCTTAAACCCTAACATTTGACCCCTAAAACACAAGGGTGATAACCAGACAAGACATAGAACCAGCCAAGATTTGTGGAAAATTTAAAAGGTTCTATCAGTGGCTCCAAATAGGGATGTATGCCCCCTGTGGGCATAGAAAGAAACCGGAACTCTAGGGAGTAGACCAAACAATGGATCAGATAGGTGCCCTAAAACTACCCCATTATGTTGCACTAAAAACCATTTTCAAACCCCACATGGTGGCCCTAGGCCCCCAACAAAGAAAAACCATAATTTACCTCTGTTAAAAACAAAGTTCTCTATCATCTGAAGGGAGCCAAAATTAAAATTACTATCATAAAGTGCCCATAAACTAGCTTGGTCACTAACATGTCCCACCATATCATTGATCTTTCCAATGTCACCACAATTTATGTCAAACTGGAATTTGCACTTAGACATTAACTAAAAATCATAATCACCGTGACATTTTACATTAGCAAGCTACTCACTTACTTGAACTGAGGGATAGAATATTTCACAATCCATTTGATCTTTGACAACACAGGTTTTATCATTGAAATTAGTTTGCAAATCAAATTGAAAGTTCTCATAAACAACTTGTGGTGAATCGTGGACATCAGGTTTGAATATATCACATACAAAAGATGCATATTTTGGAGCACCCTTATATGGATCATTGCAGCATGGGCTTAGTTGTTTAGAACTATGTCCATGTATCTCAGAACATATCTTGGCATCATAGAAACAAGGATCATATGCAACATTTACATCCAGGGAATGAGTAAATGCACTCATCTCAGGCTCACTACAATATTCAGATCCACTCTCTTCATAATCATCCAATTTAATGCAAAAAGCCTTAGTAATGGGTTCAAGTAATTCAACATCAATAGGGGCAGTAAGAAGACACCCATGTGCATTGGAAACTTCATGCAACATATCAGCTGATGTGTATTTTAATCCAAAAGTGAAAAATTCAATGCAAGCTAAAAAAAATTCACTAGCAATAAAATTGAATTCCTCCTTATCAACATGAGATATGTCATTATATTCATTCCTTTGCTGGTATACACATAGACCAAAAATGTCTGCAATATCAATACAATTTGTAAAAAAATTATTATGTGAATCAACAAGCTCTTCAGTCTTATCAATGGGTAACAATGTTGACTCAAGACCCATACATTTTCCACAATGCACTACTTGACCAAACAAAACAAACCCTATTTTTTTATCATCATACATAATTTCATCCTCTTCATGCATCACAAATGTTTCCATCTTTGATTCATAAAGACACTCATGAAGAGCAGGGGCATAAAAACACTCATCAACATCTTCACCATATTCAACATTATATTCCAAATCAACATATTGATCATACACATAATTGTCTTTAATTTCTGCCTCACTCACATAATGAATGGGATCCGTTGATAACAAACTTGGAATACACTCCAAGCATTCACCATATGCAATTTGCTTCTTTACTTGTGGATAAGTGACATCCTGAGCTTCTTTATCATTGCACTCTTTAAGTGAGGAACATGTATCCATATCATCCTCAGAAGAGAAATCACAATCGTCCTCAATATAATTTTTATCATTAGAAGAAACATCAATATACAAACCATGTTTAAAGTTTTCAGAGCGAAAAATTGAAATTGCATTTTTAGGAGTAGAATCATTGGTTTGTAATAAAGTGTCAGTACTACCACATGAAATATCATTTTACCTTTCATTATAATCATCACAAGAAAAAAATTCTTGCATAGTTACTTCATCATCATCCCATGTATCTTCATCTTCCTCATTAATGCAAGGATTTGCACATGTGCCGATTGTGAGTTAATTATAATGTTCATTATCTGAGATACCCTTTTCACTCATTTGCATTGTTATTTGATTTTCCTCAAGATGATAGCTATTGTCTTAATTTTGAGAATCCATATTTTTGTGCATAGCCACACTTGACTGATTCTACAATCTCTATCCAATTAGGAACTTGGTCAAAGCTATGAGGCTTCAATTCCTCTGGAAAAGTACTTAACTCAGGTTCATAAATTTCACAAAATAAGTCAATGCACACATAATATTCAAGTTTAAACTTTGTGGGGACTTCTATCAAAGCATCCAAAAATATCAAAAATGGCTTATATGGCCATTCTCCCTCTTGTCTCTTCATTTCATATAATTCTTGCACAAGAGACTTTTGATCTTCATTATTCAAATCTTGTTGATCTTTAACTTGGGACTCACTATGATCCTCGTATTGTGAAAATAGAGACATTGTAGGATCATGATCATTGTATACATGACAATCACTACTTTCAAGACACCCTTTCATTATTGAGTATTTCAAATTGTTCAATATCCATGGCATTCTAACATGCCTGATGTAATGTTGCAAGCTCCTTATCTCTTAACAAGAAACTCATATTCTTGTCAAATTCTCCTAAATACATGACCAAAAATTCAGTATCATTTGGTCTTATGGGTATGTGCAAGATCATGATGGGCCAAAAAGTGGCAATATGATGGGTATGGGCTGATGACTTTTTTCTTAGCCAAAATTGATGAAACGAAAAGGGTTTTTAAAATATATTCTCAGCTTTCCACCAATATAAATTATGCTTTACTTTGAGTTTAATAAATAATTATTATTCATTTTCTATTTGAATTATGAATAAATTCCTGATTGATAGGCTGATTGAAAAACATATATTGCGTTTAAATAGCATCACATTTTTTTAATCAAAAATATGTGTCACATTCTATGATTCAAATACTATAGGATTAAAAAAAAAAAAAATTGAATTTCATGAAGTTTTGACCAAGTTAAGGTAGTTAGACGTACAAGGTTTTTAAATTTTTTAAAAGTTGTAATAAAAAATTCATAATTAATTATTTACTTGGAAAAAAATTACAAACAAATATTCATCACATCAGGACATGAGTCCTCTACTTATGTCTAAAATATTATAAAAAAATATTATCATTTTCTTGTGGTTAGGGTGGTCAGACAGACACCTACTTCTTATTTTTTCCCTAAAATTTAAGTACTACTACATTGAAATTTCAAATTTTCACCAAATAGATTTTAAAAAGAAAAAAAAACCTAGTAGTTTAGAAACGAAATTCAATTTGCTACAGATTCTATTCTTACATATTTTTGAAATAATATAGATAACTTATTCATTTTTTTACGCCAAGTTTCCTAACTCTGATTTTTTAAAATTTTTTGCCACTTAAGGCCCTGATTTTTCCATGATGATCCTGCACATACCCTTATGTTCTCTGGAATTTCCCTGATTGTCTTTGCAAATCGAAGATTAAAAGTAGGAACCAATTCCTCTTTTCTTATGTGGATTTCCATATAGTTTTTCCTCAACACACTTGGGTTTACCCTTTCACCAAATTTCTCAACAAAGGCCATCATAAACTAATTCCATGAAGCAATAGAACATGTTGGTAAATATGAGAACCAATCCCTGGCATCATCCTTCAAGGACTGAAAAAAAAGCTTCATGAAAACATCCTCATGATTTAATTCATAATCCCCCATCAAATCAATGAAGGTGTGCAGATGTTTAGAGGTTGATTCTCAATTTTTCCTTGTGAATTTGGGAAAATATTTCCTAACTTTCTCGGGAATCAAATTAGGGAAACCCATAATACCACTGAAAACCAATGGCATATACCTTTGACTAACAAAATCCCTTTGAGGGCTAAATAAAAATTGTTTTCCCTGCATACTTTTACTTGATGTTTCATATAGAAACCCCCTTGTATCCATATCCAATTATTATCGATCTTCATACATGGTTATTGATTACATCATTTACAAATTCAACCATGATCATAGAATATAGAGTAAAAAACTATGCCTTAAAGATTTCTTAGGAATAATTCAAAAGGACACATACTTCTCAAATCATCACAGACATTAATACATTAGAAGTATGACATAGCTACTATCATTCCCTATCTTAATGTAGTTCCATCTAATAGGGAACGATTTATTATCTAAAACCTTGAAAATTCACACAAACTTTTTTCAAACAGAATAATACTTTATTCAAAATTTATGAGAATACTTGGAAACCTTGTAGCACCTATTGACCTTTCTTCTCGATGAAAAATTATGCAAATCTAGAAGTCCTTTTCACAATTCAATTAGTTCTTTAGATAGATTCACCACCTCTTTCACAGAGGATTGAACTTCAAGAGATATGAAGTTACTTTAAGAGTAAATCTCATTTTGGGTCTCCTTCAACAGAGGAGTCACACTCAAATTCTTTGAGGTTGTGCTACAACAAAACCTTTTCTAGGTCCATCACTTCTCAACATCTAAACCAAATGTTCTGATTCACCAAATAATTGACTTTGTGATATTACCATCTACGCCTGGGATTCCTACTCATTTAAATTTCTCAAAAGTTCTCCCCAAAAAAGTGGCCATTATGTTGGTTAGTTAATTTGTTACCAGCTAAGCCTTGACATTCTCTAAGAGGTAGCCAACCTCTATGCTTAAGAATTGTCAAAATTTAGTGGCCAACTGATAGTTAAAGCTTCTTAAGTCCTTACCCCTACTCTTTAGGCTCTATGAAACAAGGGAGGGTGTTCCTATTTGTGTTCATAAAATACTTCAAGCCTCAAGAACTCTACACACATAGATAAATTCCTACCAAATTCAAATAGATACCATTCATCAAATGCCTTGGCATACCATTTAACAAATAATCACTTAATGCTAGGAATATAGGTATTATATGAGACTTGCATCTCATAATAGGTTGAATTTTGATTTTATAATGTTTTGACTTTGAATCCACATGCAAGGGGTTTCTGATTTGAGCTATTTAAAATAACTCTAAATCAATTAACCAGTGCCTCATCATATTGGGCAGGAGTCACATAAAATTTAACCCTGAAATCAATGAACAATTCTCACAATACCTTGCATCATGAGACTTTCAACATTTAAAACAACACTCCTCATTACATCCATAGCACATTATTATAAACCTACAATCCCTTTTCAAGGATTTTAATTAACTCATTAAGTTAAAGCAAGAAAATGAATCATACATTCAAATATACCATTGAGGATAAATGAAAGAACCCTTGATAATTTCATTCATGATCTATCATAAAACACAAGAGAGAAATTGCCTTAAATTGTTTTCAAATTTCTTTCGGTGTCAGTAATTACATAAATATTTTATGACTATTTCATGTACATACCCTAACCAAAAAATTTACTAGCTAAATCATGTTGAATTTTGCATTGTATGCATTCAATGTACACCACCTAGACTTCAGGATTCCAAAATCTAACCCTAGAACTGAGCCTTGAAATCTCCTTTATAGAACAGGAGAGTGACAAGCATCAAGCTAATTCCATTACAATTTAGTAGAATTTAATTTCAAAAATGAAATGTCATTTCATTTCACAATTCCCATACTGATGGATATAATCATTTGGTAAGCAGGGAATCAAAATAGTTAGGACCCTTGTAACCAGTCGGTCAAAGAAAAACACCACCAATTCTTTGTCGTATACATCCACGTCAGACCGAAAGAGACAACACCAACACCAAAACAAAAAGGAAAGAGCTAGAAGACCATACCACTCACTAGAACCAAGAGCAATATCATGACCATGGTACAAGCGACCACTCTATGTCCTCACTTCAGTGAAAAGCAGAAGTACCACCTTGTCTTTATCAACATTAGCAACAAAGCAAGAAATAGAACACGGTGCCACCACAACAATAAGGGACACTACGAGGACCTCCTCATTCACATGGAACAATTCAGTTAAAACCGAAGGTAGCTACAATAGTCTGAGTCAGTGTCGGAGCTTCCACTATGAGAGCCACTAGTGATCTCAATGGGTGATTCATACTGCCCAAACTTCAGTTCGGCCATTGATTTTTCACCACACTCGACAAAACTCCTTTCTTCTCCACAACCCATTACCTCTGCCCATGTAACCTAACCTTTGAGCTGAGGACTACTCCTAACCAAAATTGAGAGGGAGACTGCACCCTCTTTATTAGCTCTGAGAGCACCTGGAATAGCACTCTGTTAGCTTGGCTTCACCTCCCGCCGAGAATTTCTCACACTCACCCTTGCACTCCTGCACAATGGTGAACCATAAGTGAATGATTTTATAATTTTACACATGGACCTAAAGCTTCTCAAGAACAAAAATCACTCAAAGCAATAGCATAGATGAACTCAAGCTCAAAATTGTAATGATGCAAATGAACAATTAGCAAGCATTTATCGAGCAAATTGGTGCAGTAACCATTAATGCTCCAACTATAGTACAAGCAAGTGAGTGATGAGTGGCTAACGTTAATCTCACCACTGTTAGTTTCCAAGCTTATGGAAAATTATGTACAATCCATCATGATTTTCAGGAGAATACCGCTCGCACACATGGAAATCAGGATGATATCCATCGAAAAACTTGTACCATTAATATGTGTAATTTGTAGAGCTCAAGTGGTCATCACATGGATGATTCCATGTTTTGAATTTGGTTTGTCGATGCAATAGGGAGTTGGCATGTTCAATGACTTAGATCGAGTCAAGCATCATTAAAAATTCCATGTCACCACATGGTAGGCTTGTTGACCAATAATATAACTCCCAGTCAGCAGATATGCTCATCCCTTGCAGGCCTGAATCAACCACCTTGTACCGCCAAACAAAAAACACATGTCATCAATCCACACACCTCACAACAATTTTAAAATGATTAGTTTAATCATGCACAATTTCCGAGGAACAACCACAATTAATCCTCATCAACCCTCATTACAGTATTGCAATCGTCGATTTGATAGACTCTATGCATATTGTTGGAAAACTCAGATTGGGTCCCATCATCATACATGAAAAGTGGCAACATCTCACAGACCTCACCACACTTTAGTGACATCATCAGATAATCCTATGGGTTCCATGGGCAATGGTAGGGATTAAGATCATCGATCCAATGGTCCACAATCTTGCACTCGCAACAATGATATTTATAACAAAGGGACTGACAAGGCATACGGGGGAAAAACCATTAAGCATAAATTTTAGACATAAGTCTAAAATCTAAATGATTATCAACCCGACATTAGGAAAAATTTAAATCAAGTCCCAGTACGGGGGAGCGGACAAGCCAGGTAAAGGGGCCGGTAAGTGCAACAAAAAATGCTCAGTTGGTGACTTAAGCGACCGGAAACTCAGAGCAACAAGTCAATGAAAAAATATAATGCAATGGTTTATTTGGTGAGGATATTTTAAATAGGGGTGACTAAAACCCTTAAACCCTAACATTTGACTCCTAAAACACAAGGGTGATAACCAAACAAGACATAGAACTAGCCAAGATTTGTAGAAAATTTATAAGGTTCTATCAATGTGGAGGTGAGGTGGCTCCCATGAGGATTTACTTTCAAGTACCTTTTGGAGAGGAAAAGGATTGAATTGTCTTATCATTCCCCAAATGATGGAAGGATGTGATAAGTCAAATCATTCTAGATTTTGGAAAAGGGCATTGGGAAGAACAAGGGTAATTAAAAACTCCCCTTGTAGGTACATTGAGATATGGGGGGGGAATTAAATATTATCTTTTAATTCCTCCAAAGATATCGGAAGGATAAAGTGGAATTGAAAATTCCACATGGGATACCTTCAATGAATAAATGGAACTAAAAATTCCAAGTTGGCATGTAGTGAAGATAAAAAGGAATTAAAAACTCCTCAAGGGATGTGGATTGCTTCTCCAAAAGGAGAAAGAATTTAAGAGGGTTGAATTAGGAACTCATGCCATAATTCGCAACAGACTTATGTTAAGGATTAATTAATCATGATTAGTAGTTGTGCAAATAATTAGGCGAGTTAGTGAGGGGATTGGAGACAAGTGGAAAATTATGGAGGATGTGTCACTAACCATAATTAGTGGTCTGCACATCCTAATCGTGGGTTAATTAAGTTAACCTAGATTAAGGAAGAATTATGGAGGATAGTGACATGTGGAGATAGAAAAAAGATGAATTAAATAAATTAGTCTATTTATTTAATTTAGTTGGGAAAGGGGTAAAGTATTTAATTAAATAACTGAACACTTTAGGGAATATTAGGAATAGGATAAATATTAATCAAATAATGAATTATTTAATTAATATGGATATGGAGATAGGATAGAAGAATTTAAGGATAAATTTGACCATATGGGAGTGGAAAAATTTAGGTATCTACATTTTTCACCTCTTCGAAATATCATTAAAATAATGATGTTTTGAAGAAAATTTAAATATAGACAACTCAATTGAGGAAAAATACTACAGGATGCCTTGGTATAACAAGAAGAATGATGTGGATGAAAATGAAAAAAATATGAAGGGCTATTCCCCCTCAAGAGGTAAGATGGGGACAAATTTTCCCTAAGCAATGTCTCAATAGGAAGAAAAGGATGGTACCAGGAGGAAAATGATGAAAAATGGTGAAAATTGACTTTTGAATAGAGGAAAATAGATAAGCAGTGTGCAAATGGAAACCAAATGAATAAATTAGGTTAGAAAAGGTTAAAAATGGAGGTTAAATGGGGGAAAAAGGGTATGAATAAATAGTAATTTAGAAAATTATTATTCACTTTTGACCTTAGTGCACAAATGTCATTGAGAAAGTTTGAGAGCGAAATTGTTGGCTAGGGAGATATCATACACCATTGGGACTTGGTTCGAGACTACTACAAAGAGTGCATTGTGCCTCGATAGGTATGCCTTGAAAATAAGACTTTGTTATTTTATTTTGCATGTGTTACTTCAATTTTTTTATGAGGGGGTAGGTTAGGTGGGGATGAAATCATCCATGTAGAGGTGAATTCACCATTTTAGGGCAGCACATTCACTCATGTAGCTCATGGGAGAATGCATGGGTAAAGAGGGGTAATTATGTATCTACATGGGAATATATGTAAGGAAATGGGTGATTGAGAAATCGACCAATAGGGGATGGGAAAAAATGCACTGAAGTAGATCTTCCTATGAAGAGGCAAATATGTCCAATAGGGGCAATGGGTGATTCCACATTGAAGCAAATTCACCCAAGAAGTAAAATGGGTGAGTACTTGTTTGCATAGGTGGATGTGCACTCATCTTTAAGGGGAAGGGGTGAACCTGCATTCAAATGGACTATAGGTAAATCAATGACCTCAGAGGGGAAGATCCACAACCAAGTTGGAGGGGAAATTTCACTTTGCATAGGGGTGAATGCATAGAGAGGGATGAGTGATTGTGTTGTGCACATGGGAAATTACGTAAAAGGGGAGTTAGAGAAAAGATAAAGGGGAAATGAGAATATAATAGGTGAGTTGGATGGATGAAACCTATAGGGAGCATGCAGATGAGGGAGTGCCACTCAACAACTTTGACTAGAGAGGGATTCACAAATGAGTACTAATGCACCCTAGATAGGGTGGGGATTTTGTACATGCAATTAATCTTGGAGCTTCGAGCCCATCGACCTCTACTGATAGTATTGATCGAGTGATACAGCTTGGAGACCTATATCTTCCTCCTCCCAATAGGGGAGATGATAGTAACCTTGGAGGACATATGGAGGATCCTCTAATTACCCATCATTGGACATCTTGTGAGCTAGATGACTAGGCAGTTGAAAGAGTAGAGCCTATAGGTTGTATTTGGGATTGTAGACCTTCCTAACATAGGGAAGGGCTTGGACATAGACACTTCCATCGGGAGAGTGCCACCATTTCCTTTGTACTTGTTTGGACTTATCAGTGGCATCCTCCTCCCAAATAGGAGTGGTCATTTTTTCAGCCTCAAGTTGATTGAGTTGGTTTGGCACATAGAGGAGAGGAGGATATGGGTGTATGCATGGGGGCCTACATCCTCACACAAACATGCATGGACATGCATGTGGGTTGTTATTGAGTGACACACAACATTACACATGTGATGATATTAGGTTTGGTTCTGATAGCATATCCAAATCACTTGACCAGATATTGTGGAAGGAGAGGAGAGAGGAGTAGACCTGCCAATTGCATGTGAGTATCATGGCATGAGACATTATGTTGAGGTTCAGATTATTTATTTTTGGTAGTGTGCACTTGATGATTCAATAGATGAATAGATTGTATGGAGGACATATTTAGATTATGAATTTAGGTCATGGAGGGAAAAGGATAGACTATACATGGGTTACATGATGTGTAGATGTTACCTTATTGGATGTGATCCCTACATCATCAAGATGTATCAGATTGATAGAATCAAACATTATTTCAAAGCTAAGTAGGACATCCTTGAGCCAGAGCATAGGTACTGATGGATTAGTCAAGAGAGGGGTTGGAGGTAGCATGTTCTAGCTACTAATGCATGCTAGATGTGGGATTAGCTTGTAGGGGTGGGTTGGGCATGGAGGGGGGATGTGACGATGTCGACGTGATAGAGAGGTATGTGTCTTGGTGGATGGAGAGGCTTCTAGAGAGGGTGACTCTAGTAGCGTGGATGGTATAGTCACCAATGTAGGTGCCATAGGTAGAGGGAGAGGGAGAGGATGAGGAGGATGAAAAAGAGGAGATATCGCTGAGGAGAATGTGGAGGAGGGTGATCAAAAATGTGGATTTGGTCATCAAGGAGGAGGAGATACATGATTTGGACATGGAGATGGGAGAGGGAGGAGGATATTTTGGGTGATAGGGCACTAGTGGTGTATCAATCCTCACTAGAGGATGATACCACTATGAGACTAGAAGGGTTGTAGGCCTGGATAACAATTTTTGAGAGAAGGCTTGGGAAGCTAGAGGAGGAGAGGGAGATATTGTTGGTGGAGGTGGAGAGGCTACAAGGATCCCAACTAATGGAAGAGGAGGTAGCAGGAGTAGAGGTAGATAACTTGAGGAGGGAGGTAGAGTAGCTATAGGGGTTATTTGAGGATATGAGACCTATCAAAGGGATGTCATGCAACACATGGTCAAAAAGGTGCAGGAGGTGTTTTGAGTCCTCCATGGTTAGTGGTATGAGGCCCTTCCATGGCCCAAGCAGGTGGAGGGACAATGAAATCTATCCTAAGGAGAGTGGGATGAGGCCCTCAAATATGCCAAGTAGGGAGAGGCATAGCTAGCTAGCATGACACTAGCCTAGATTCATGGGAGTTGGAGAGGGTAGTGTGTAGTCATAGAGGGATAGGTGCCATAGTGAGAGGGATGCATCTCGATCATCAATGGTTGGGGTAGATGATTCCAGGGGAGAGCCAAGATACTTGATGGGGGTATATTACACTATAGTACTAGACCTATACCAAAGAGCCCCTCCATACATTCCTATGTACAATGATTCTAAGTGTTGTGTCAATGAATAAGATTTAGATCATGCTCAAACATTCCTGGAAGAAGGTGGGATAAACCCATGCCCCCTTGATTTTTTTGTTTTAAATTTTAAATTTTTTTGGAAAATTGTGATTCTTTTTTTGAAAAGTTGATTTAATGACATTGAAAACATGAGAAATTTATTAAGGACCATCAAGACATTAGAAAATGGTTTAGAATTCAACATTTGACACTTCCAATTATAAAGATTTGCAAAATCCCACTTTTAGAAAGGTATAAATGGGCCTAGGGTTGCCAAACATAGTCATTTGTGCATTTTAAGTTCAGTGAATGGAGAGATTGAGTGCAAACCCTAATGCAAATCTCCTATCAGAATCATGTCAATTCCACACACAATACGTGATAGGTACAAGGTTTGGACCTAAAAACAACTAGAGGGCTCAAGGAACACATTGAGTGCTCGATCCTTCCTTTTTGATTTTTTCAATTTTTGCTAGATTTAAGGCTCCAAAAGGGGGAAAATAGATGTAGTTAACCTAGTTGACCACATCTATTATCATGTGGTCCACAAGTTCCTATGGTTTTCCATAAGTTCTTTGGTTCGATCCAAATGCATGGTATTAGACATAACTTTTTTCGCACCGCATATTAAAAATGTGATGCAAGTGCTATGTTAGGCAACTCATGTGTGGTTATGGCCTGCATGTGATATTTTGTAATGTAATTATGGTATGGAACATCACATTTGTTTAAATCTTGTAATTAATAGGTATTTCAATGCATTTTCATTTTTGTTCACATTTGTTGAATTTGTGACACATTTGTTTGTTGACCGCATATGTTAGGTAGTTCAACACAATTGACTATCAAATTTTTTTTCACAATTTTGGATAGAAATATCTCTAATGCCTAGGTCAAATAGGTTTGTGAAAGCTTTAGGATTGACATAGTGTTCTTGTGTGTAATTAAAAGTACCCCTAGACCTGATTCTGACTCGAGAGAGCCATCCCTCGAGATAGCTGGATGACAATCTAATAGAGCAACTATTCACCCTAGGAATATATCATGTCACATTCATGCATATGATTAAAGAAAACAAAGGGCTATTGACTATGTTGGCTAAGAAGTGGGACTCAAAGATGAGCTCATTTCACTTGATAACAAGAGAGGCCATAGTGACCCTAGAGGATGGATGGTACATCCTCAGATTGCCTATTTATAAAGAGCATGTGCCCTACGACTCAAATTGAGGATATATATTTTTGTCACAATGACCTTCAACCATGAAGATGAGGTAGAGCTAAGAGTGGAGGGGTATGAGGTCCACTAGGACACACTCACAAAGAGATAAGATCTCTTTTTTATTTTTCTATGGAGCATGATTGGAGGAGTGGTTAGTCTTAATCGATGAGGGAATAGTTTTCCTTTCAACTGGGGGGAGATGTTAGTTGGTATGCTGACACGAGACACTATCTACACTTGGGGCCCATGCTTGTTGGCCATATTATACTTCCAGCTACATGATGTAGCATATAGAGGAGGGAAAATAATTAGCTAAGGGATCATACTCTTGATGGTTTGGGCCTAGGAGCATATTACTATATTTAGGCCACCAATATAAAGGTAGCTTGGAGAGGGGTTTCCATTTGTATATATCTATGGAGGCACAGTCATGCAGACACATGTTAGTGACCTTGAATACTATAGGCAGGTGATCGACTTGATGGAATCATTTACATGGAGACCTTATAGGGATTGTACTCTATTCTTTGATAACAATGATCTCTTACCATATTGTAGACAGCCTCGGTACCTAGTTGGTAAGATAGTTTAGATCCAACATATCATTGAGAGGTATCTATCAAAGAGGGTTTGACAACAATTTGGGGAGTAGTTGGGAGTACTTTTTGGCACAACCAAGTTTTCTTGATCTATCTGAGAGATTCAACCCTAGGGTTCTATGATTCATGTGACCCCAATGAAGTAGGATATTGATGAATTGTAGTCAATATAGTGGGGATGGGAAGATGGTGATGCAGATATAGGTACCATTACTGATTATGATGTATGGTGGGGATAGCACAAACCCGATCTGTTGACCAATCTAGATTACCATCAATAGTGGATGAGGTTGAGGATGAGGCTAAGGGGATGGAGGCTAGGTAGCTGGAGGAGTTGATCATGAATGAGATGATGGAGGGGACATGGGGAGAGGGGGTTGAAGAGATAGGAGAGGCCGAGACATGAGAGGAAGGAATGGGAGACCACCTCATCCAGCTCATCCACTAAGGATAGATAGTGAAAGATAGGTAGCAGAGGCACCTCACCAAGAGGGAGAGATACTAGTAGAGGTAGAACTAGGAGAGGGCTAGGTTGATGCACTTCATCAAGAGGAGAGGTAAGTAGAGGGTGAGAATCCAATAGTTGATGTCAGCATGGATGTTGATGTGGGAGATGTTGGTCATGATGAGGAGATGGGAGATTAAGAGGAGGAGATGGAGAGGTCCATCATGGAAAAGGGCCTGGATGAAATCCTCATTTTTGGAGAGGATGGATGTGGTAGGGACATAATAGTGGAAGATTAGATTGCTCAGTTGCAAGCATAGTTGCAGGTAGCACATGAAAAGATACAATAGCTATAGGTAGAGAGGGATTTAACTCTTATCAGGTCAGATCGGGTAGAGTAGGTCTCCAAAGAATTTATGAGCAGAGGTAGTGGTTAGACTGTGGACATCCTATGGAAGCTCAGGATGGCTTTCCATGCTAAGTGATATTACAAAGACTACTATGAGAGGGAGGTTCCTCTAGAGTATAGAGAGTCAATCTTCTCAGAGGTTGAGAGAAGATCTTATAGAAATCAATCATAGAGTAGTGACGGGGTGTCACAGAGGTTGTCACCATATCAAAGGTCATTAGGGTCAGGACATAGTTCATCAGGATCCTGCTAGCCCCAAGACAACAAGCCACTTTCCCAAGGTCCCTCTCCATTAGGAGACAAAGAGAGCACTGACTAGTTCTATTTTATTATGCTTTTAGATACTAAAACACACACACACACATATATATATATGTATTTTGGCTGAGCCTATGAGCTCCATTTTTGGATCACTTCGATATTGTACTATGACACATCATTTTTTGGTATATATTTATGAAAGATTCATGACTTGGCAATGATTATGTGATGCATTATTTTACTATGCATGTTTCTATATGATGGATGATGATATTATGATGTTATGCACTTATGAGATGATTCTATATGATCATGCATTTCTATATGGTCTAATGTATAATGGATAATAGTATATGTTTTATGTACATGTATGATTTTCTACTTTATGATGTATGGATGATGCATGTTATATTATTTTCTATGTGTATGGTGGTTCTATATGGTTATGATGCTTATGTGAATGCAAAATGTGATGTATGATTTGTTATGTTATGGATGTTAGATGATGCGATGCAGTGTAAATACTGTATGCAAATTCTATGACATGGATGTATATATGATTTATGTAAATTAAATGATATAGATTTGCAATGATCATGTATGAACATGTATGCAATGAGATGTGAATGCAATATGATGACATCATGACCTAATATGTAATGCTTATGTGGATGTATGTATGCATGTATGTATGATGATTTTATCTATATTTTTATATTTTTAGATGTAATATGGATGAATTAACATGTTTGAGATGAGGCCTATGATGTGCTATGATGCCTATGTACTTCTAACATGATTATATAGGATATTTTTGTGTGTCACAAGATGTTATTAGAATGATTTGTGGAAAAGAAAGCTAAAATAATGAAGCAGGTGAATGTTAGCACAAAGAAGATAGATATTAGTGTTGAGTTAGTGAAATGACAAGGGACAAACATTCTTTCTTTAATGGATGCCAATTTACATGTTTATCATCATGATGCATAAAAATTGTATCAAATGGAGCAAAGCACCATGGTATGACATAAACCAAGGTGTGTAATGTTACCACTTGCAAAAGATATATAGTAAAAAAGATAGTCTAAAAGTTAAGGAATGCCATGAATAATGCTAAGGACCTAATTTCCTTAGTATTTTTTCCAAGATAGAACACAAAAAATAATCAAAAGAAAAGGGATCACGATCCATCATCACCCCTCTAAATACTTCGTGGGACATCCTCGAGGTAGATAGTAACATGACCAAAGACACATCGAAAAGATGATACCAACTAGACCAAGCCATTTAGATCAGTTGTCAAGGTTTATTTGATGATGAGATTGATAAGGATGATTCATTGACGAGACTAAATGATAGGTTGACTAGTTAGACTAATTGACTAGATTGATTAATAATATTGAAAGATTGACCAATTGATTGAATGAAAAAGATTGGTTAAATGACCAAGATTGATTAAATGACTAGGTTTGAGTGACTGATAGCTTTGACTAATTGACAAGATTGATTTATTAATTAATCAATTTGATTGATTAATTAATTAATTTGATTGATTAATTGATAGGTTTGACCAATTGACAAGATTGATTGATCATACCTATTTTTAGGAAAGAGATATCTTGTATAAGGTAAATAATAAGGTTGACAAATGAGAAATTCCCCAATTCAAGAAAGATTCATCCCAAATAGGACAAAATGATAGAGAAAAATGATTTGATAGGAATTGATGATCAAAACGTTGACTAGTGTGAATTGAAGAATAGTTGGATATTTTATCTATTGGTTCAATATTTGGTTTTGGTGCTTGATTTCTTGAAGACAAAAGACCTAGATAGACTAGAAAAAACCTACATGAATGACCTAGGGCCTTGGGGGCTCATCAATTGATGGCCTTTGCTATCTTATACATGCAAATACCTCATAGTTCGATCGATGCTTCCCAAAATTGATATGACTCGACAAAATCCTAAGGACACACATAATTCCTCATGGGCTCATTGAAATATGGCCTTGCCTATGTAGTAATGCATAGATACAATGTAGTTTAATAGGACTAGGACTAACACAAACTATGACTCTGACTTTGAATTTGATTTTGGAGTTTTCAAGGTTTTATTATTTTTTTGGATTTTTTTGGATTTATAACGTTTTCAGATTTTGAAGGTTTTAAAAGTTGATACAATGTGTAGGATCCCATGAAGATGTAAGTCAAGTAATTTCCCATAGTCAGGTATAGGACCAACTTATTATGCATGAGGGGATTGATGGGAGTGAAGGGAGGTTGTGAAAGGTGAAGGATGCTAAATGTCAATGGTTCTCAGGTCATGAGAAGGATAACAAAGCTTTATTATGTATGGATGATATGTGTGAATGAATGGATGAAAGGCATAAAACTAGATAGAGTGATAGTAGGCACAGGATCATAGACTAGCTACACATGATGCCACTTTGCAAGGTTTTTACCATGGTACTTATCCAAAGCACCACCAAAGTGGTTTTCACTTTTGGAAGAATCATTTCTCTTTACTATTTCTTTCTTTTTTATTTTTATTTTTTCCATTTTTTTGTTGTCATCAAGATGCCTGTTTACCTGGTTTTGATCAAGGTGACTATTTTTTTTATTTTTTTTGAAGAGGGATACTTTGTAGGCTAGGGGTAATATCTACGAAGATGCACTTTGTTGATGGATTCAAGCAACGGTTCACCATCACGAGTAGATAATTGATAAGCCCCAGATCCATATGTTGATGTAATGATGTAGGGACCCAACTAGTTGGGTTCAAATTTTCTAGACTTTTCTTGACCACCTAATTCTTAGTATTTTCTTTTAGAACCAAGTTACCAATGTCAAAGCATCTAGGTGAAAATTTCTTATTATAGATACATCGAAGATGGTTTTGATATGCTTGTAAATGTGTTAAGGAATTCTATCTTTTCTCATCCAATAACTCAAGCTCATCCAAAAGGGCTATATAGTATGCTTCTTCATCAATGAAATATTGTATGGATACCCTCAAAGATGGTAACTCATCCTCAAATGGAAGAATACCTTTATATCCAAAGATGAGGGAATATGGAGTGGATCTAGTGGGTGTACAAATGGTAGTGTGGTAGGCCCATAGTGTAGGATTGTGTTGAACATTCCAGTCATGCCTGATGTCATTAAAAATCTTCTTTAAGATTTTATGTATAGAATTATTAGATGCCTCATCTTGATTGTTACCTTAGGGATAATAGGGAGATGCAAAATGGTGCTGGATATGAAAATTTTCACATAACTCATATACAACTTGATTCTTAAAGGGTTAGCCATTATCTGTAATGATGGACTAAGCAACACCATATCAACATATGATGTAGTTAAGGATGAACTCGGAGATTTTATTTCTAGTAATATAGGTTATCATAATGTCTTCAATCTATTTGACAAAGTATTCATCAACAACAAGGATAAACTTATGTCCATTGGTAGAAGTAGGTTGAATCTTTCCCACAAGGTTAAGTCCCCATTGAGAGAAGGGTTGAAAATTTTGGATATTGCTGATATGTGGTTGTAATTGATGTCAACACTATTGGAATTAATGTCTTTATGGTTGTATATGTCAAGGATATTGAGAAAATTGTTATAAAATAAGTTAAAGGTTGTCAATGAAGCAACAAAGTTCAGTATGATGGATAGTTCAGTATGTTGATGGTGAGATGTTTTGGATTAAATGGTTTTTTGATAGGTATATATGTTTTATCCATCAAAATTTTCAAGGGTTCGCATGAAGATTTGATCAAGTAATGAGTATCTATGTTTTGACAGTTGTTTTGTTGCTTTAGTTGGTTTTCCTGAAAGAAGATGATGTGATTCTGGTAATCTGAGTTGTTTTGAATTCTCCTTAGGTGATTCATGATGCTTGTGGATGTTTCTAGATCATTCTCTATTTATGTTGTTGGTTTGCATTGATCGTTGAAGTCACGATTGGTGATTTTCTTCTGTGTGTTCATGTTTTTCATGTTCATGAATGATAGGGTGATTGTACTATGTTGTGGATCTTCAAGGCTAATTTTTTATGGTGCTTCATGTTTGAGACATGTTCTTTTGGGTCCCTACTATGTTTTGGACAAAATTGGTTGATTCACATTGACAATTGTTTATTTATTTGGGCTGATAATTTGTACACATTTTATATTTTATCAGGCTAACATGTAGTTGATGTTATCCTTAGATACAGATATATATAACCGATTATTTACATCATTTGAGACATATGAGATGTGTGAAGTGTGAGTGCTATGTGTGAATAAAGTTCAGATCTTTTGAAGGTTGAAGTAAAGTGTGAAGAAGAGTGGGAAGAATAAAGAGTGTTCATGTGTTTAATTGGAATTGTAATCAAGCATTAGCAAATGCTATCTTGTTAGTTCAAAATATCTCGAATGGATGTAATCCAAGTATGACTGTAAGATAGTGTGTCTTCCTTTGTGAAGTAAGCCTTTTTTATTTGATCAGTGAGCTCTAGGCAATGTACCTGAATGCATGCACATTCCCCATTTACTATACTTTTAGTAGAGTATAAACTTGTGAATTAACCACCACTGTGGTTTTTCCCCTAATAGGGTTTCCACACAAAAATCCTGGTGTTATGTGTGTTTTTCGTGTGGCGATGGTTTTTTCTTTCATGTTTAATTATCTAATATGAGAATAAGTTTAATAAGTATAATTTATGAGATAACTGATTCACCCCCACTCTCAGTTGTCTAACCTTGTGTGGCCAACAATTGGTGTCACAGCAGGTTCCTTTGGAGAAGCTTGATCGGTTGAGGTGATCCGAGATGGCGACATATAAGAAGGATAGTCCAAGATTTGATTGATAAAATTATTCTCTATGGAAGAATCAATGGAGTCTCATCTGAGATGCATTGGTGAACCCTACTAGATAATTACAAAGAATAGATATATCATACCTCATTATGGTCCTTCTGTAGTTGAGATTAAGGAAGCTGAGTACAATATTAGGGCTAAGGAAGCATTGTTGAGTGCTCTAACTGATTTTGAAATGACAAATTTAATGGAGTTGATGACTACTTATGAGATTTGGAAAAAGTTGGAAACTTTGTATGAAGGTGATACTCATGTGAAGATTGTTAAGCTATAGAGCCTAAAAGGGAAATATGAAACATTGAGCATGGGTGAAGATGAGAACATTAATTCTTTTATGCAAAGAGTGAATGAACTTGTGTGTACTATTAGATGTGCTAGTGGAACATTGGAAGAATTAGAGATTGTTTCTAAAGTGATCAAATCCTTGCCTACTGCATACAAACACAAAGTTGCTGCTATTGAGGAAATCCGAACTATGAAAAATGTAACCAGAGACATGTTGATTGGTAAGCTTGCTTCTGTTGAGTTAAGTGATTTTGGTGAATCTCTTCCTAAGATAGAATCTACATTCAAAGCTACTGTATCCAGGAAAGATAAGAAAACATATGATTTGGGAGAAATTTCTTCTAGAAAAATATCTAAATATGAGTAGGAAATGAGGGAGATTGAAGAAGAAGAGAGAAAACTAGATGAGCTTGAAGCAGTTTTTGTCAAGAGGGTAGGCACAGGACAAGGTAAGTATAAAGGGAAATTGCCTCTTAAATGTTTTTCTTGCAATAAGATAGGTCATTTAACCTCGAGGTGTCCTGAAAGAGTTCCTAAGCCAAGACCTAACAAGCTTAGATTCCAAAGAAAGCATTATTTTTCTACTAATGAAGGTGTGACAAATGATGAATCTAATAAAAGAAATGTAAGTGAGGATGAGTTTGTATTTATTTATATCAAGGAAAGTAATCTTGTACCTACCAAATCTACTAGTTTCATGAATGTGGAGAAAGCTCTAGCTACCCGAGTTGAAGAAAAAGATGAATGGGTGATTGACAGTGGATGATCTCATCACATGACAAGTGACAAAATTAAATTTGTGAGCTTGGAAAAGTATGATGGTGGTGTTGTAATATTTGGTGATGATAAAGCTGGTATAATCTTTGGCAGAGGATCCATTTATTTTGATGATAAGCATAATACTGATGATTTTTTATATGTGGAAGGTTTGAAGCATAATATTTTAAGTGTTGGATAGATGGTTGAAAATGGATATAATCTTCAATTCAAGGATAGAAAATGTAAAATATTGGAGAGTTTTGGAAATGTGATTGAATCTGGTACAAAAACAAAACGCAATACTTTTCACCTAAGTACTGATAATAAAAGTTGTCTGATTGCTCAAGTTGATGAAAGTTGGTTGTGGCATAGGAGATTGTGTCATGTAAACTTTGACAATATTATCAAGATAAGTTCTACCGAGGCAGTGAGAGATATTCCTAAGTTGATAAAACCTACTAATACTATATGCAAGGAATGTTAGTTAAGGAAGATAAGTATCGTCTCATTCCGAAGTAAACAATATATTTCAAATGAAGTATTGGAGATTGTGCATACTGACTTGTGTGGTCCTTCTAGAATCAAAATTTTACAAGGAGACAAGTATTTCATGTTACTTATTGATGATTATTCTAGATTGATGTGGGTTACTTTCTTAACGAAAAAATCTAAATTTCTAGAGAAATTCAAGATTTCCAAGGCTATGGTTGAGATAGAGATAGGTCTGAAGATTAAATATATGAGATCAGATAGAGGTGGTGAATTCACTTCTGATGAGTTTGATTCTTTCTATGAAGAGCATGGGATAAAGAGACAATTTTCTACCCCATGGACCCCTCAGCAAAATGGAGTTGTGGAAAGGAAGAACAAAACAATTCAATAAGTTGTTGTGACTATGAAGCTAGAAGGAAATGTTCCTCATATCTACTAGAGATAAGCTACAAGTACTACCATTTACTCTCTCAACCGGGTATATGTCAAAGGTGATACTGGTAAGACTCCTTTTGAGCTATGGTTTGGTCATAAGCCTACTGTTAGATACTTCAAAATCTTTGGAATAACATGTTATATCAAAAGAGATGAAGATATAGAAAATTTTGATGCTAGAAGTGATGAAGGAATCTTTCTTGGTTATTCTACTAAAATTAAAGCCTACTGGTGCTACAATAAGAGATTGATAAAAGTAGCTGAAAGTGTAAGTGTAAAGGTTGATGAAGAGACATTTAGACCATCCAAAACCCATTGATATGATTCAGATGATCAAAATGATAGTTCAAATAAAGGAAATAAAGTTCAAATCATTTCGGTGAATCAGGAAAATCAAGAGGAAGAAACTGGTGAAAGTGCAAAAGAAAGATCATAAGAGCCTAAAATTCAAGAACAACCTAAGACTCCAAGGTATGTAAGACTAAATCATTCAGAAGATTAGATTATAGGTGATAAGAACAAAGGTGTTCAGAATTAGGAGAAGAATTGCGCAAGAGTATTGTTTGATTTCAAAGATTGAGCTTAATAGTATCAATGAAGCATGTAAAGATGAACATTGGATGGAAGCAATGAAAGAAGAACTATTGCAAATTGAGAATAATGATAAATGGACTCTTGTTCCTAGACCTAAGGACAAAAATGTAATTGGAATTAAATGGGTCTTTCGAAATAATCTGAATGAGCAAGATAAAGTTGTCAAAAACAAAGCAAGACTAGTGTGTAAAGGATACTCTCATATGGAAGGAATTGACATTGAAGAAAATTTTGCTCCTGTTGCTAGAATTGAAGCTATGAGACTATTTATTTCTTATGTTTCTTACAAAAACTTCAAGGTTTATCATATGGATGTCAAGTCAACATTTCTAAATGGTGAACTGGATGAAGAAGTGTATATTGAGAAACTTGATGGATTTCAATTGACTAATTAAGGAGATATGATTTTCTGACTGAAGAAATCATTATATGGACTTAAGCAAGTCCCAAGAGCATGGTATGCCAAATTGGAAAAGTATTTTTTGAAGCTTGGATTTAACAAAGGTACTGCTGATAGTAATTTGTATTTCAAGATTGATCATGATAAATATTTGATTGTTGAAGTCTTCAATGATGATATCATTTTTGGAGGAGATGATAGTTTTTGCATGAAGTTTTTTGATGAGATGTAGAGTGAGTTTGAAATTTCTATGACTGGAGAAATGAAATTATTTCTGGGATTGCAAATTACTTAGTTAGGTAAAGGGAATTTTATATCTCAGTCCAAGTATGTGAAAGAAATACTAAAGAAGTTTGGCATGGAATATTCAAAGCCAGATGGTACACCTATGGTGACTGGATGTAAGTTGACTCAAAATGACAATTATCCTAAGACAAATCAGTCTAGATATACATCCATGATTGGTAGATTACTATATTTCACTCAAACTAGACATGATATCATGAATTTCATATGCATTGTTGCAAGATTTCAAGTTGATCCTAAGGAATCTCATGTGATAGTTGTGAAGAGGATTTTCAAGTACTTGAAGGGAACAGTTGATTTTGGCCTATGATATCCTAAAGAGGATGACCTTACTTTGATTGCTTTCACTGATGTTGATTGGGTAGGATGTGTGGATGAAAAAAAGAGTACTAGTGGTGGTGCATTTTTCATGGGAAAGAAGTTGATTTCATGGTTAAGAATCAAAATGCCATTTCTTTATCTACTGCAGAGGCAAAATACATTGTTGCTGCTAAAAAATGTACTCAAGTATTGTAGATGAAGCAGATGCTGAAAGATATTAGAGTTGTGTATGATGAACCTATTGCAATATTCTATGATAATTCAAGTGCTATTAACATTTCTAAGAATCTGGTGTTGCATTCAAAAACCAAGCATATATCTATCAAGTTTCACTTTTTGAGAGACAAAGTGAGTGAAAAGGAAGTCAGACTGGAGTATGTACCTAGTAAGGAATAAATTGTAGATATCTTTACCAAGCCCTTGCCTAAGGAAAATTTTGAGTATCTTAGAGGGAAGCTACGGGCGATTACCCCTCCTAATTAGAATTAAAGATGCATTGACTTGCATCAGTATGTGCATTTCATAGTCATATCTTGAGATTCAAATTGATGTTCTGGTGGCTGCTACTTAGGGGGAGTAGTCAAATGTTCAAATATGTGGTTTAGAGCTTGTGTGGAGAAATATAATGTGTACCTTTGTCATTTATTTCAAAGGGGGAGAAGATTCATGTGAAAAATTATGAAAGAAAAGAGTCAAAATCAAAGGGGGAGAAAGTGTGAAGAGAAAGTATTATTGATGGTTTTTTTCGAATCATGTGTTGCCATCAATGCAAAAGGGGGAAATTGTTTGATATTGCTGATATGTGGTTTTCATTTATGTCAAGACTATTGGCATTAATTTCTTTAAGGTTGTATATGTTGAGGATATTAAGAAAATTGTAATAAAATAAGTTAAAGGTTGTTAGTGAAGTAGTGAAGTTCAGTATGATGGATAGTTTAGTATATTGATGGTGATATGTTGCAGATTAAAGGGTTTGTTGATAGTTATATCTAGTTTATCCATCAAAATTTTAAGAGGTTCACATGAAGATTTTATCAAGTTATGAGTTTTTTTGTTCTGATAGTTGTTTTGTTGCTTTAGTTGGTGTTCCTAAAAGAAGATGATGTGACTCTAGTAATCTGAGTTGTTGTGAATGCTTTTTAGGTGATTCATTATGCTTGTGGATGTTTCTAGATCATGCTCTATATATTTTATTGGTTTGCATCTATCGTTGTGCTCCCGATTGGTGATTTTTCTTTTGTGTGTTCATGTTTTTCACGTTCATGGATGACAAGATTATTGCAGCATGTTGTGGATCTTCGAGGCTAATTGATTATAGTGTTCCATGTTGTTTTGGGTCCCTAATATGTTTTGGCTAACATTGGTTGATTCACATTGACAATTGTTTATTAATTTGGGCCAATAGTTTGTACACATTTTATATTCTATTGGGCCACCATGTAGTTGATGTTATCCTTAGATGCAAATATATATAGCTGAATGTTTACATCATTTGAGACATGCAAGATGTGTGAAGTGCGAGTGCTATGTAATATGTGCGAATAAATTTCAGATCTTTCGAAGAATGATGTAAAGTGTGAAGAAGAGTGGGCACAAGAAAGATTGTTCGTGTGCTTAACCAGAACTATAATCCGGCATTAGCAGATGCTATCTTCTCAGTTCAAAATCTCACAGATGGATGTAATCCTAATGTGACTGTAAGATAGTGTGTCTTCCTTTGGGAAATAAGCATTTTTGTATTTGAGAAGTGAGCTCTAGATAGTAAGCCTGAATGCATGTGCATTCCCCATTTACTATACTTTTAATAGAGTATAAACTTGTGGATTAACCTCCACTGTGGTTTTTTCCCCTGATAGGGTTTCCATGTAAAATTCTTGGTGTTATGTGTGTTTATGATGTGGTGATGGTTTTTTCTTTCATGTTTAATTATTAGATCTAAGAATAAGTTTAATAAGTATAATTTCTGAGACATCTGATTCACCCCCCCTCTTAGTTGTCTGCCCTTGTGTTTCCAAAAGACAAGATGTAAGTGGATGCATATCCTTAGCAGGTGCATGTACAAGAACTCCATGTATTTGACATTGGTAAAATTTCTTCACAAAGTAGTAAGCACCATGTTCCATTGCAATCCAATAGTATCCCCTTTACATGAGATTCTTAGCTATAGTAGGACCAATAAAGTGAGCTCTGCATATATCATTGCGTACCTCTAGTAAGGTCGTTTGTGCTTCATTTTAGTCAAGAAATATAAGAAGGGTACTATCTAGGATATGTTGGTAAAGGGTATCACCAATGATGACATATTTGGAGGCTTATCGAATAAAGGTTTTACATTGGTTTGTGGAGAATTTAAGAGGGATAATATAGTCATGTAGGTGGTTATAGAAGTCTTTATACCAAGGAGATTCAATACCAACAAGTTCCCACACAAGTCAAGATTTGGGGACCTCGAATGTGGGGATCAACAACTATTCTACCAAAAACTCATATTGTGAGGCATTGTTAAGAATATCCAAGAGAGATCTAGTGGTTTCCATTACATCACCCACCTTGTTCTGAACTCTTATAATTTTCTCAATGGAAATGTCATTGAAGTCTAGTTTAAGACTATCCACCATGTGCTTGTAAGGGGTAAGCTTCTCATCATTTGTATCATAATCATCATTCAATTGACAAATAATCAACTAGGAATCACCATAAATTGGAATCCCCTTAAGGTGTGATAAAATAAATTCCAACCCCTAAACCATTATTTCTGTAGGATCCATCAAAGTACAATTTCTATGTTGTGGGAGTTTCTATTAAAAAGATAGATTCATTAGGAAAGTTAGACACAATAGGATGATCTACTATCATTGGTGCATCTACAATTTGATCAACTATTACTTGTCCTTTTATTTTTTGAAAATCAACATACTTTATGTCATACTCACTTAGAATCATGACCCACTTTTCCAGTTGGTCTATCAAATTTATTTTGCTCGATAGATACTTTCGAGGATCAATCTTAGTTATTAATTTTGTTTTGTGGTTCAAAATATAATGTCTTAGCTTTTGCACTATGAAAATGACTACAAGGAATGCTCTTTCAATGGGACTATAGTTAAGATCATATCCTACTAGATTTTGATTGATGTAGTAGATAGCTCTTTCTTTCCCATCATTATCATTTTGTGCTAGCAATGCCCCTAGTGTTGATGTAGTGGCTGATATGTATAGGATCAAATATCTTCTATCAATAGGTGGCATGAGAACTGAAGGAGATAATAGATAATATTTTATTTGTTGGAACACTTCTTAAGAATGTTAATTCCATATAAGGGAACTCCTTTGTGTAACAAATGTTGAAATGGATGAATCTTGTCTGCTAGCTAGGCAATGAATCTTTGGATTGAGTGCAACTTTCCTTGTAGATTCCTTGATTGAATAATATTTGTGGGTGGTGGGATGCCTATAATTTATTTTACTTTCATAGGATCAACCTCAATTCCTCTATGAGAGATGATGTATCCCAATAATTTTCCTAATCTGACCCAAAACAAACACTTCTTAGGATTTAATCTGAGCTTATAGTCCTCTAGTCTTCTAAAATTCTTGTCCAACACTCTAAGATGACCATCTCTTGTCAAGTATTTTTTCAATAAGTCATCAACATAATCTTGCATAAGTGCATTCATATAGTCATGAAAGATGGTTTTCATAGCCCTCTAGTATGTTGTTCCAATATTCTTCAATCCAAAAGGCATTACATTCCAACAAGAGGTACCCCAAGCACATGTGAAGTTTGTTTTGTGTTGATCTTAAAAAACTATTCTTATTTGATTATATCTTTAAAAGTTACTCATAAGTGATAACACCTCATACCCTACTATGAGGTCCACTATGATATCAATGTTAGGTAGTGGGAAATCATCTTTAGGAAAATACTTGTTTAAATCTCTAAAATTCATTCATATTTTGATTCCACCATTTGGTTTAGTGATAGGAACAAGGTTGGAAATCCATTTTTCATAATCTATGGGAAAAATAAAACCAACATCTTGAAGTTTATTTAGCTAAACCTTTACCAAGAGTGTGATTTGTAGATGCATTTTTCTTAACTTTTGTTTAACAGGTTTAGCATTTGGAAGCAATGGTAAATGATGTAGAACTAGTTTAGGGTTCAATCTAGGCATATCAATATATTACCAAGAAAATTTAATTTTTCTTTCTAAAAAGAATGTAGTCAACCCTGGCTCTTTTTGTGGTCAAAGATGCTACAAACTGAATGATTCTAGGATTGTCCTTGGTACACAGATTAACTTCTAAATATTCTATGAGAAATAGTGATCTCTCTTGGTCAATAAGGATAATGTCCAACCCTCAATCCTTAGGTACCTAAGAGAGGATTTCACCTTTAGATACGTCCTTTATTTTTAGTTTTTCATGGTCTAAAGGTGCCTTTCGGTTTTCACCTAGAGAAATATTTTTTTTTTAAAAAATCTATCATTTTTCTCAATTTTTTGACTAGAGGGAGGTGCAGCATATCCAAAGTATGTTGCAATTCCAAGCTCTATGATGAATCCAACTTTATGATCCCCACTTGGTATCCCTTCACAAAGTACCATGAGCTCAACAATTTCTTTATCATTCTCAAATGTGTCTAAACTTGGTGGTCCTTGCCGATCCCAATCTATGAGTTGTGGGTAGAAAAGGGGTAAGCCATCATCAATACTATCAAAGTTTAATGTGTAGGAAGAGATGGTAAAGATGGAAGTAGATTCATCAAGTTCTGAAAAGGTTACTATCTAATCTTCCCTTTTCAAAGTAATCATTTTTTTTGTATTTGACAAGTTCTATGGAGGTCCAATTTTAAACTTTTGATTGAAATTTTCCTCAGAGGTAAGCTCACTGGGTTCTCTAAATTTTTCCTCAAGGTCATAGTCACTAAATGATTTATTTGAACCCCATTCCCATTGGTTGGAATTAGATTTGGTATAATAGTTCTCAGATGTCTTAGTTTCATTTGAAGTGTTAACAGTCTCACTCTAAGGCAACCCGGTACCAAGGACACTCACTTTTGTTGATACAAACCTTAATCCTCTATTCTTTGGAAGGAAAGGAGGCAATATATATTTTAGCATTACATTATTTTTTAGTCCAAGACCACTATGTCGATCATATTCCTTTTGGATATTGTTCAACTAGTAACTACTTAAGCTCAATGTCTTGTTCATCTTTGTAAATCCATTTGAAGATGTCCTCATCGATAGGTTATTTTCTTAGTTCCCCCCACTTAATGAAGATGTTAGAACGGTTATGGATGATAATTTTAGGTTCCTTTGGAATAAAGAATGGTTTTCCATAAGTCTTTGGTGATTTAGGCAACTTCCCAAAACAAAATAAACTTTACATGTTATATTCTCCATAGCCTTTATCTTTGATCTGGACCTTAGTTTTGGAAGGTGTGGTGAATGGAGTGGATAATTTGATAAGGACACATAGATTAATGTAGTGGGATGAAGTGGGAGATGAATCCTCTCGATTGATGGGAACTTGAAATTTTTTAGTTCATCTTAAGTTGGTGCAGTACTCGACATGATAGGGATCACCTGGGATAGTAGTCTCAACACCATCATATGGAAATTTGAGGCATTGGTGATAGGTTGAAGGTACAACTCTCATGGCATGAATCCATTAGTGACCAAGGAAGAGATTAAGCCTCACGATTGATGGGAACTTGAAATTTTGTAGTTCATCTTAAGTTGGTGCAGTACTGGAAATGATAGGTATCACCTAAGAGAGTAGTCTCAACACCATCATATAGAAATTTGAGGTGTTGGTGATAGGTTGAAGGTACAACTCTCATGGCATGAATCCATTAGTGACCAAGGAAGAGATTATGGAAATTTTGTGGGAGATGAAGCCTCTCGATTGATGAGAATTTGAAATTTTGTAGTTCATCTTAAGTTGGTGCAGTACTAGACAGAATAGGGATCACATGGGATAGTAGTATCAACACCATCATATGGAAATTTGAGGCATTGGTAATAGGTTTAAGGTACAAATCTCATGGCATGAATCCATTGGTGACCAAGGAAGAGATTATAGGGAAAGTACAAATCCAAGACTTGGAACATTGTATTTTGAATAGTGGGGCTAACCCTTATAGGCAAAGTAATTAATCCTTCAAATGAGTTCTCAACATCATCATAAGCCTTGAATTTTTTTGTCTTAGATAGATCTATGCAAGCTTCATATTATCCCAATGCTTTCACCGAATTTAGGGTGCATATATTTAGATTTGCTCCATCATCTACAAAGACTCATCTAATTTTATGTTTATTAATGAAAACTTCAAGGTGTAGTGAATCATTGTGATTTGGATTTTGTTTGGAAAGGTCTTGTTCAGAAAAGGTGACATGGTGTGTTATAGATATAGATCCTATCATGGCCTAAAATTCGTTGACATTTAGGTGAGAAGGGATAGATTTATCTTGCAATTATTTGTATAGAATGACCTTATGCTCTGAGGAAATGTGAAGCAGCTCAAGAATAGATATTTGTGCATGCATATTTTTTATATGATGATGGAGATTGTGTTAAATTTTAGGTTTTGGATTAGAGATAGCCCCTTGAAGGGTTACCTTGGCTCTGCAAGTGGTAAAATAACATTCTAAACTTTTATTATTACTAGTAATAGTGGAAAAATGACTATCGGAGGCTACGATGTGATTAATGGTGGTAATATACGCATGTGAAATGTTGGTATAATTAGCACTATTGCTACTTGAACTGAAGGCCTTCCCTTTTCTGTGGTCTTTCAAGGGGGTTTTGAATATGGTGTGATCAACATTGGTTTTAGGTTGTGGGTTATCCACTAAAATGTATCCTTGTTCAATAAGGTCATGAATGAGATTTTTGAGTGTCTAGCATGATTATTTTTTTGTCCTTTTCCATGGTGATATTCATAGTATTCATTTTCATTCCACTAATTAGGTTTGACCAATGTGGGTTCATAGTTCTTGATGTCTAGAAGTTTAATGACATTGGATTGTAAAGTTTCTTTAGAACCGATTCAATAGGATCACCCAAGAGAGTGTATGTTATCTTAGTGTGTGGAGGTCCTCTACATTGTTGGTTATTTTGGATTTCATTCAATGTTTTATATTGAATTTGTGTTTAGGTGTATGATTAGTTTGATGTGTTTGATGGGGAGGGATCTTTAAGGTAAATGGTAGGGTGACCTTTTCTAAACATGCAAAATTGACCTAACACATATTGCACATATTGAATGAAATCTTCTCATCATCAACATCATTATCACCTAATATCACATTATTTCACATCATTTACATCGAAAACCCTAATTTATTCTATGAATTGAGTAATAGTAAATTATTTAATTAATTCACTTTTTCATCATTTTGATGAATTAAATCAATTTCATTTATTTAATAAATTCCTAATCTAACTTTATTCTTCCTAATTAATTAACTAACTAACATCAATTATTTAGTTATGTCGATAATTCACTTTATTCCCATAAATCAATTAAATTATTAAAAGATAATAGTTTAATTAAATCACTTTCCCCTAAACGTGAATAATTAAATAAATTATTCAAACATCATCCTAAAGGTCAAATCAAGCAAATGAAACTTTTTTGTAAAAGTCAAACTTGATTTGCACGTTCAACTCAAAAATATTAATTAATTAAATCAATTAATTAATTATAGTCACCCACTTTCATGATTGAGAAAATTACAATCCCCTCATAAATTAATCTATTTCCTAACTAATCCATGTATTTCCTAATAGATAAATTTCTTTCTCAATTCCATAGATTATTCAATCTGTTTCCTCAATCTCACTAAACACTAAAAATGATTTCTTCAATCACACCAATTACGTAATCAATTTGTACTGATTATTCCCATCTATTTCCTATCACCATCTTTCAACTGTTGATCAATATATTCTACTACATGATCTTGATCATTCATTTTGAACCATAGATTCTATATAACAATCATCTTCTTCCTCAAAAACAATCAGAGAATCAACATATTTTGCAGAATGAAGTAATGCCAAAATTACAATCGACCTTTTGAAAAAATTTACACATATCTTCAATCAACACACACATGAATTTTGAATCTTTTTCACACATAATAGAGGCTTCACATTGATAGGAACAATCTAACATCGTTGTGAATACACTTCGACATAGGATGGTAATGCTACTATGGTGAATTCATTTACGCTTTCCTCTTTTGATTTCGCTTCTTGAATTCATTGATTTTTTAGTCTTATTTTGTGAGTAATGGGTATGAATCATTTTTTTGTTTGAATTAGATTAGTTTCTATTCATTCATCTTGGTTATGCAAACATACCAATTTCCTCCTTACACATTCTTGCACGACTTTTGACAAACTTTACACATATCTTCAATCAACACACACATGAATTTTGAAGCTTTTGCACACACAATGGAGGCTTCACATTGATAGGAAAAATCTAACATCTTTTTTCATACACTTCAACATGGGATGGTAATGCTACTGTGGTGAATTCATTTATGCTTTCCTCTTTTTATTTTGCTTCTTGAATTCATTGATTTTGTAGTCTAATTTTGTGAGTAATCGGCATGAATCATCTTTTTTGTTTGAATTAAGTTAGTTTCTATTCATTCATCTTGGTTATACACACATACTAATTTCCCCCTTACACATTCTTAGATGACTTTTGACAAACTTTACAAACTCACAATTGACCTTTTGACAAACTTTATACATATCTTCGATCAACACACACACAAATTTTGAAGCTTTTGCACACACAATGAAGGCTTCACATTGATAGGATTAATATAACATCTTTGTGAATACACTTTGACACAGGATGGTAATGCTACTATGGTGAATTCATTTATGCTTTCCTCTTTTGATTTTGCTTCTTAAATTCATTGATTTTTTAGTCTCATTTTGTGAGTAATGGGAATGAATCATCTTTTTTGTTTGAATTATATTAGTTTTTATTCATTCATCTTGGTTACACACACATACCGATTTCCCCTGTACACATTCTCGCATGCCCGGTGGGACCATGCTCCTTAGCACTAATCATTTTATGAGTGAATTTTAAAGTTGTAGGTTCCAAAAATGCACTGGAAAAGTTTTCATGCACAAGATACAAGAATTTTTTATGGCTGATCTATCATTTTTATCGCACTCACACTTTTTCTGGCCACTTTTGTCATTTCTAGCACTTTTTCTAAAATGACATGGGCACACTTATGTTTTTCAACTGCTTCTACTTAAAATAAAAAAACCACACTTGACTTTTTTAGCCACACTTGCTTTTGATAGGACTGCTTTTGCTTGAAAATTTCAATTTTTCTCTATTAATTTTCATTTAGAAATCTACAAGTAAATTTTTTATTTCTAACACTAACATTTACTTGGTTTGGATTTTTTAATGTTGATAAAATTGTTTGTATAGATCTTGTAGGATATGGAACATGTTACATGTAATAGGAAACTAACATGTTTATTACAAAGAAGATGAACTGCTAAATTTTTTAATTTCCCAAAGCTTTCATAGTTTAGGAAAAAATTTAAATTTCGTGCTTAAGAATTGAACCCACAAATGAACATTTCAATTTGATGCATCTAAAAATGAAAATTTCCAAAATTTTTCATAGTTTAAGAAAAATTTTAATTTGGTGCTTAAGAATTGAACCCATAAATAGACATTTCAATTTGGTGCATCTAAAAATGAACTTTTCCCAAATCTTTCATAGTTTAGGAAAAACAATCAACTGGTGCTTAAGAATTGAACCCACAAATGGACATTTCAATTTGGTGCATCCAAAGCTTTTGTAGTTTAGGAGCATACTTCAATTTTGGTTCTTATTAAAATAATGACAAAATGCTTTCATTGTTTCGATGAACGCATGATTTTATTTTGTTGAACATTAGGACAAGGCTTTATAAAACACTTTGGTTGATTCTTAAAATGAACAAATCAAATTCTTGTCTTGTGCACTGATATCTCTTTGTCTAAAATCTAGAATATTTCACTATGGTGCACATAAAAATAACAAAATTGCTATCTTTTACGCACTTTTATTTTCATTTTACTTTATCTTTATTTTTATTTTTTATTTTACTTTCATTTTTTTAGGCTTAAAATGAACATTGTGATGAAGTGTATATTGTGTATTCTATGTTTGGTAAACTAGGTCTCTATCCTCTCCCCTCACACCATTTGGCGATCTTGGGTGACAAGAAGCATCTTGAGTTTCCCACTTTGTTTACATTTCAAAGAATATCTTTAGAGGGCCTACCTCCCAACTTGTGAGAGGGAACAACCCACATGGTACTTTTTTTTTACCTACTATATAAATAATTTTGGGTGTGAGGAAAGGTCATCACCCACCTAGTGTGGATGTTCTATACCAAAAAAAATCTCCCTCAATATCCATGATATATGCAAAAAGTTGCAAGGGCTAGGAGACCTCTCAATTGAGTGAATTGCAACATGTATAGACACTTTTTTATCCCAAAACATGACTATGAACTAATGTTGTAGAAAATGCCCCTCTTAGCCAAAACATTCTCTAAAATGGTGCATCAAAACTTTGATTCTGAGAAGTTACTTACCATGTCCAACTTATGGTTGAGCTTAAAACACTCTCCATTTGCATGTAAAATCATCCTTTTGTGGTATGAGTAAGACCATCTAGGAGGAAGTGTCTATCCCTAGGGTGTATATTGTCTTCATGAAATTGCAAAAGTTATCGGTTACTTTGAAACATCAAACATTGTGCTTGAATTAAAATGAACACATCAAAACAAGAATTTAACTTGGTTCTGAAACTTCAAACCATTTTAACTTAGTGTGAATCCTTTGAAAATAGCCCTATATTTTCACTCCTAAAATATATCTTAAAACAATATCTTTGAAGTTTCCAAATATTTAGGCTAACATTTCAAGTCGCATTAAGAAAAAAATTAATATTGGAAACTATGACTTTAGTATTTCTACTTCCACAAACATTGAGCTTTTGTGGAAAGAAACATGCTTAAAGTTGTAGACATTTAGGTTCAAACAAGTTTTGATTTTTTTGTTGTGTTATCACCTACAAAACCTCAAAACAGATGAAGAAAACATCTAAAACCAAAAAAATTATCCAAACTGTTGCTAATATAGAAATTGGGAAACAAAACTAAATAGAGGTTGCTTCTGCTTCTATTTTTGTTGCACTTGACATAAAAATTATTGCACTTGAAAAAAATCAAGTGCTTTTTCTCTCTATCTTATAATAGTTACTGATGAAAATTTAGTCCTTTTGAGAAAACAAAATGCACTTGATCTAAACTTGTCACAGTTGATTGTAATCTTGTTGTAGTTAACATATTTTCCTAGCAATAGTTGACTTTAACTTACTTCTTTTGACCAAAATTTTTTCTTTTGCCCTCATTGTTCATTAGACACAAAACTTGACATAGAGGACACACTTGAAAAAAAACTATACATTCACTTTTTTCATTTGGCTATACTTGACCATAATGTGGCTGTAGTTGACTTCTTCAACCACTTTTTCTTCAAACCTACCACTTTTTCTCTATTTTCTAGTGAAAATTAGAAAGCCGATCCAAAAATGGTTGTAAATCTATCAAAGAACAAAAAATTTAGACTCCCAAAAATAGTCATAAAAGTACATTATTTGATCATCCATTTGAAAAATCAAACACCTCATCCTAATTTTAGAAATCAAAATCAAAATAAACAACTTGGATCATTCCTTCACTCAAACATCTAAGATATCAAGATTTTGTTGAACCTCAAGGCTAGTTCAAGTAAATTTCCCACAACATACCCTCTATATAAAGAAGTGAAATATCAATCCAAGTCTTTTAACATTATGAGTTCTAAGAATAGTTTCATCCCAAAACATCACTCAAATCTTAGGTTCTTGAGAATCACAAAAACCATATCAAAACACCAACACTTTCATCTTTCATTTTATGACCATTTGGCATACAATTACTATAGATCAACAACCAAACTTAAAAACACCTATTATGCAACCAAAATTTGAGCATATTGAGGGTGAACAAATAGATATTATCAATAGCTTGAGGAGCTTCATATTCAAGACAAAATAAAATTGACCCAATCGAGAAACACAACAAATATCCTAGAGAAACAAGAGTGAAAAGTAGATCTTGTAGCCGAAAGGCCCGTATTACCACCTCCTATGTGGCAATATATATCATCCTTTCAAAAATATAAAATCCCAAAAACTAATGCATCTTCATTTCCTTAAAGCATGAAAATCCCAAAAACAAAACATTAGTTCATTTCATAGTTTAGAAATCACCAAGCATTCACAAAATCTTGGAACTTGATTATGACAATTACAAGATCACAACATAGAAAAAAAATGGAGGCCAACAAGAGTAGATCTAGCATGCCCACAAAAAAACTACAAACAACATAACTAACCCATGGGGTTATAGACCAAGTGACCTTGTAACTTCTCAAAAAGAACCAACATATAAAGCAACATCAAAACAATCACCAAGTGAGGAGGAGTTAATCCATAGAAAACAAGAAGTGATGGATAGAGAAAATAAAAACCCAAGGGATCTGGTAATAGAAGAAGTGGATAGTGAGGAAGAAATAAATGATGAAAAATTCTTTCAACATTCTAACAATCCCAAGGTGTTCAAACCAATGGAAAAAATCCTAAGAAAGGATCCTAATAATTCTTCAAATTAACACAAAGTGGTGCTAAGTTTCCCATAGACTTTAATGTAGAAGGTCTTAAATATCCTCACCATATTACCTTAGGATATAACTTAATTGTGAGAGAAATACCCAAACCATTAAAGATTCCAAACATGCCACCAGTCTTCTCAGATGGAAATGATCTATCAATGGAAAACCCTTTATTTATGAAACCAACCCAAATTGAACAAGCAGTTGTAGCCCAAAAATATCAAGGGGGTTCAACTCAATACATACCACAAGGTAACAACTCACCAATAGGACAATACATGCCTCAAAATACTTCATATATTAACCCTTCTTATAATGTAAAAAATCAATAAGGGGAATTTCCACCACAGTACCAACAACAAGGTGAGTCACATGGTCCCCTTCCTAATAAATAGTACCTACAACAAGGTGTGCCATAGGGTACCCTTTCCGATGAACAAGGTGGGTCACATGTTCCCCCTCACAATCAATAGTACCAACAACAAGGTGGGTCACATGGTCCCCTTCCATATCAACAATACCAACAACAAGGTGTGCCACAAGGTACCCTTTCCAATCAACAAGGTGGGTCACATGGTCCTATCCTAGTCAATAGTACCAATAAAAAGGTGTTTCACATGGTACCCTTCTTAATCAATAGAAAGGTGGGTCACAAGGTCCCCTTCGCAATCTATAGTATCATCAACAAGGTGTCCCACCAACACACTATGTGGGTAACCTTCAAAGAAATTCATCCCAATAGTAAGGTGTGCCACATGTTACCCTTCCCAATTCATCCCATCAATAAGGTATCCTTCCTATGTACCACTAGGGTAACCTTCAATACAATTCACCCCAACAATAAGGTATCCCACTAATGCACAACCAGGGTAACCTTCATCATAGTTCATCCCAATAGCAAGGTGTACTGCCAATGCACTATCAAGGTAACCCTTCTCAACAACAATAGCAAGGACCTTACCATCCTTACATTTAACAAGGAGATAACCCTCCTTCCATCCAACAAGGAGCTAACCCTCCTTACATTCAACAAGGAGCTAACCCTCCTTACATCCAACAAGGAGCTAACCCTCCTTACATTCAACAAGGAGTTAATCCCCCTTCCATCCAACATGGAGCTAACCCTCCTTACATTCAACAGGGAGCTAACTCTCCTTACATTCAACAAAGACCTAACCATCCTTACACTCAACAAGGACTTAACACTCCTTACAACCAACAAGGGCATAATCCTCCTTTCCCAAAACAAGGACTTAACCCTCCTTTCACCCAACATGGTTACCAAGGTTCAATACCCCCACCATACCCAAATTATGACCAAAAAAATATTGTGGGACAACAAGGCTACTACACACAAGAGTTACAAACAAATGTGCCAAAAATAAAGGTGGAAATGCAACTACAAGCAGTGAATCAAGTAATATCAGACATGCAGATAGGAAGACCAAAGAAGACTTATACCCTTTAGGATATATGTGCATTTCCTTTTGATCATTCCATTACTATGCTCCCCTTCCCTGAGAATTTTGAAATACCTAAGTTTGATAAATACAAAGGAAATGGAGATCCAATAAAACATGTGAGAGATTTCTCAGTAGCTTCTAAGGAAGTACAAAAAAATGAATCATACCTAAAGAGGCTCTTCCCACATAGTCTTACTAGTCACACTATGGAATGCTTCACCCATCTTACCACTAGGAATTAAAAGATTTGATGAACTAACTACCAAAATCATAAGCCACTTCTCATTCAATACATAATCATACATCACCATCATGGATCTATACAAGATTAAATAGAGTCAAGGAGAATCCTTTACCTCCTACCTACAAATATGGAGACATAAAGCTAGTAGGTTCAAGTGGCCTATTCCTAATAAGGAACTAGTAGATATATTTATTTCAATCAACTACCAACTCACCATATTGTGCCCCACTAACTTTGAAGAGGCTATTAATAATGTACTACACATAAAAAGGGCTCTCATAGCGAGGGGAGTGATTAAACTAAATAGCCCAAGAGATAATTCTTCTAATTCAAATGAGAAACCTAAGATTTGGGTGAAGAACAAAAATGTTACAAATGATGGAGTAGTTGATGCTAGAGCAGTGTAGAATGTACACAATCCTAATGTACCTCAAAACAAACCTCAAGTTGCACAAATGAGCTATGTTCCCAAAAACACACAAAACAATCAACTCACCTATCCTCCCAAAAATCAAGCAATTAACTAATAGACAAATTAGGGAGGGCAACAAAAGAAATATGATCAACCAAGGAGGAAGTTTATTGCATTATGAGAGCCTCTTGATACAATCATGCATAAAATAGTGTAATAAAACCTCATCAAGGTCAACGATCACCAAAAATATAAGGAGACAATCTTCAAAACAACATGGTACAACGAGAAGGACTTATGCGAGTTCCACAAAATCAAAGGACATACATAAAACAATTACATGAGACTCAAGCAAATAATAAAAAAATTAATCGACAAGGGATAAGTGGATATAAAACATCATCATGGAAACAAAGAACTCCAAATATACACAAATCCAATTCTAAACCATGCTAAGATGAATGAAAAAGGAAATGACCAAGAATATCACAGTGCTAACGACACTTATGATGACATAGTTCTAGGCACCCTCTCTCAAGTAGATGGCACTATGGTAAATGTATTGACTATACAAGGTAGGGACACCAAAGGTAAAATAACTACCTACCAAGGGAAAGTAACAATATAAGGAGCCCCACCTAAACCCGTAGCTGAGTCGTCAAATGACTACATTATTGTGAATCAATTGAAGAAGACTCCTACTTTGATCTCAATCCTAGAACTACTAAAATTATCACCTGCACATAGGGAAGTACTAGAGAAAGAATTGGAAGCATCGGTCCTTAATGACCTCGATCCTAATCAGTTTCATGCCATGGTTGGCAAGATCATGACCAATCATCATTTAGTTTTTTCTAAGAAATACCTTTCATAGAAGTTGTTCCAAAACCAAGCCCTCTATATAAAGGTTGGTTTCCATAAAAACATGGTCAAAAGAGTGTTGGTAGATAATGGTGTAGGTCTAAACATTTATATCTTGAAATTTTCTAATCAACTAGGCTATTCTGATGATGTAATAGACAAGGGAAAAAGTATTACTATATGGGCCTATGATGACCTCAAAATGCATTTAGAAGGAACCATTAGGCTTCCTATACAAATAGGATCAACAATCATAGAAACAAAATGTCAAGTACTTGACCTTGAGTTATCGTTACCCTTCTTTTAGGATGCCCTTGGATTCATGCATTACAAGTAGTTCCTTCAACTTTCCACCAATGTATAAAGTTTCCTCACAAAGGAAAGGAGGTTAGATTATATGTTGATCCCGAAACCTTCTATTATTTTATGAAGTTGGAGGATAAATATAACAAAATCAAATATATACCTAGTAATGATATCTCATTTCACTCCTCATTTATCGACCCATCAACACTGCCATCAACATCAGCTAGACCCTCATCTAGTGAGCAATCAAAAACTGAAGCCAAGGTTCAAGTACTTGACAAGGGTAACATGAACTATCATTTCAATCAAGAATTTTTCATTGGGATGCTTCCACCAATACCCAAGGTTTATGGAGGACCTAAGGAGATAAAACATGTCCCTGTAGTGACAATGGTAGTCAAACCCAAAAAATTTACCAAGTGGTGAGATATGAAGGATGAGGAGATATTCAAAGAATATTTTTTGTCCATGATTTATGAGGAGCAAGAGGAACTAGAACAACCAAAAACCCTTCTAATTGATCACAGAAGCAAAGGATATCATCTAGCAAAACAAATGGGATACAATAGAACAACTAGCCTTGGGCTACACAAACAAGGTAGAAGGGAGCCCATTATAATGGAACAAAGAAAAAACTACATGGTACTAGGCTATGGTTCTATAGATGTGGTTACTCCAAAAACTAGACATACCTCTTTTAATAAAGGAGATCCTTGTATTGGCATTAAGACATTGGATATCTATGATCATATAAACTTTGATTTACCAATTGAAGACCAATTTGACAACTTTGACAAAGGTATAGTTCCTACCCAACTTATTAAAACCATTCCTAATGATTATTATTATTCTAAAACAGACTCTAACAAGTATGAATGGGATTCTCCTTCATTTTTCACCTCCAGTAATGATGACCTAGATAACCATCTCAATAACTTCTGTAAGTTTTTATTTTTATGATGATAGCCTACCCCTCTTCTACCCATAGTTGATAGATTGGGACCAACAATAGCATACACCAATTTTGGATCAATTCTAGAACGATGAAGTAATCAAAGAGATTATGGGACTTCAAAATGACATACCAATAGGAGATCATAAAGTAGGGTTTGTCATGGAACTCAAATAGGAAGTGTATTTTGGTGGGTAGGTTGTGTCCTTCAGTCACAAAATTAAAAATGATAATGTAGAAATAAAAATGAGTTTCCCTAGAGAAAACTATAGTTTGGCTCTATCTGATCCTAAAAAGAAGAAAATAAAGGATAAATCTAAGAGTGAAAACCTCTTCAAGGAATCTAAGGATGAAGGATTCTATCTCCCTATTTTAGAATATCAAGAGAATTCGACACTCCTAGTCGAATAAGTAGCACTTATGAATGTTGGCATAGTAGAAGCACCCAAGATCACATACCATGCAGCGTCACTTGATCCTGAAAAGAAAGTGAACTTCATATCATGTATCAATGAAAGAAAGATAACATTTGCATGGAAATATGTAGACATTCCTGGATTAGATCCAGTATTAGTTGTACACCAGTTGGTTGTATTTCCTAGAGCTAAACCTATCAAGCAGAAACTAAGAAAAAATGTATCCTCAAATAGCACTATTGGTAAAGGTAGAACTAAATAAATTACTATATGTGGGATTCATTAGACCAATCGATTATCCTAAATGGATATCAATCTAGTACCAATGGAAAAACCCACCAGGGGCATAAGGATCTGCACAGACTTCTGAGCCCTGAACAAAGCTTGCCCAAAGGATGACTTCCCTCTTTGAAGTATTGATATGATAGTGGATCTAACAACATGACATGAGATGCTATCATTAATGGATGGTTTATTTAGGTAAATACAGATAAAATATCCCCTAATGATTAGCATAAAATGACATTCACTTGTGCATGGGGGACCTTTTGCTGGAATGCCATACCATATGGTCTAAATAATGAAGGAGCAATCTATTAATGAGTGATGACAATAATTTTCCATGATATTTTGTATACAATTATGGAAGACTGTGTGGATGAAATTATAATGAAGTCCATAAAAAGGGAAGACCACTTGATCAACCTTGTAAAAATGTTTGATAGGATAGAGCAGTATAACTTGAGACTCAACCCAGAAAAGTATGTATTCAAAGTAACATATTGAAATATAATAGAGTATATAGTATCAAGAAGAGGCATTGAAGTAGATCCTATGAAAGTAAAGGAAATACCTCCACTGAATATATTAAAGAAACTAAGGATTTTACAAGGGAAGCTACAATCTATCAGGCGATTCATCGCATAACTAGTAGAAAAGTGTCACCCTTTTACCCATATCCTACAAAAAGACATCACATTCAAGTGGGATGGGAGATGTGACCGAAAATTCTAGAAATTCAAACAATACTTACTTAATCCTCTAGTCTTGATGCTACCTATTCTAGACAAATAAATGATACTCTATGTATCTACAACACAAATAGAATTGGGAGCTCTCCTACCATAGCTAGATAATAATAACAAAGATAGAGCAGGCTACTACATCAACCAAACACTAGTGAGCTACGAGTTGAACTACCCACCCAGAAAAAGAGCATGTCTCTCTATCGTATTTGCAACAATGAAGCTAAGAAACTATATCTTAAACATACATGTAAAGTTGATTTCAAAGGTAGATCCACTAAAATACCTATTAGAAAGAGTATTTATAAAATGAATAATTCCTAAATGGGTAATGATTTTGAGTGATTTCAACATAGAATATGTAGACAAGGGAGGCATCAAATGATACATCATAGCAAACTAGCTAGAAAAGGTACAAATGTAAGATAAAAATCCTCTCACAACAGACTTCCTAAATGAAAGTATATTGCTGATAGAATAGACAAGTCATTGGACCTTATATTTTGATGGGTCCCACACTCAGCACAGATTTGGAGTAGGCATCCTATTTCTCACACCATAGGGATGGTATACCCAAGGCATAAAAAATCACTTTCCCATGTACAAACAATATCTTAGAGTATGAATCCTTAATCATAGGACTCAAGATGGATATTGAATGGAGGATAAAATAACTACATGTCTATGGAGACTCTCAACTAGTAATCAGACAAGTGAATGATGAGTATCAAATAAAAGATGACAAGTTGATATAATATAAGAGGATATCGATAGCTTCAAAGGAATATTTTGTCACCATAACATTTGAATAGATTTCTAGGATCAACAAAAAAGTAGACAATTCCATGGCAATAATAGGTTTGCTTTTCAATATTCCATAAATAATTCCTAAGTATGAATTCTTTGTGGAGCAATTACTCATACCGACGTTCGATATGCAAGAATCAGAACTAGTGTGTGTTGTTGTTGGTCCTAATTCACCATGGTACCAAGAAAAATTTGATTACATCTAGCATGGTATCATACCACCTAACCTAACAACAACCCAGAAGAAGACCTTTACCATGGGACTTCTCAATTCATGATCCTAGGAGATACCTTATATCATTGAAGTTTATATGGTATGTTACTTTGATGTCTTAATGTAGAAGAAGAAAAATTTTCCTTACAAGAGGTACATGATGGTGTTTGTGGGTCCCACTCTAGTGGACCTAACCTAGTACAAATTTTTTTGAGAATAGGGTATTATTGGCCCTCCATAGAACAAGAGTGTATTCAATATTCTAGAAAATTTCATCAATGCCAGCAACATAGTGACCTTTTTAACAACCCATCATAGGAGTTGAGACCTATCACAACACCATTTCCTTTTTGAAATGGGGATTAGACTTGGTAGGTAATATTTCTCTTGCTTCCTCTAATGGGTATAAGTTTATTATTACCACAATTGAATATTTCAGCAAATGGATAGAAGAAATTCCATTGACCTACATCACCAAAAAATAGATATCCAAGTTCATCTTAAATTACTTGGTTTGTAGGTATGGAACTCCCCAAACCATCATAAAGAACAATGGAATGCCATTCAAAAATAAAAATTTCTAAGAACTTTGTTCCAAGTTCTCTATCCAGCATAGATTCTCAACACTCTACTACCCCCAAGGAAACAACCAAGCTGAAGCATCTATCAAAACCATCCTAAAAATACTAAAAACTATTTTTAATGACACTAGCCATGATTGAAATTTATTGAACTAGTATCCTAACATCTATAGGTTCCACACCTTTCTCCTTGGTCTACTGATCAAAAATTGTCTTACCTATTGAAGTTGAAATCCCATCATTACGAATATCACTAAAAGGAATGGTCAAAAATAAAGAGTATCAGGTATCCATATTAAATGAGCTGGAAATACTATACAAAAGGCATTTGAGTGTGTTAAACCATTTTTAGGTTCATCAGAATCAGCTCAAACGAAGCTATGATAAAAATATCAAAGACAAAAAAATTTAGGTTGGTGAATTGGTACTCAAAGAGAATCAAAATGTACTATTGAATCAAGATGGAAAAGGTAATTTTGAACCCATCTAGTTATGCTCATTCATCATCACACCAAGCTATAGCTCTAGAGCATACCAATTGGCTAATATTGAAGGAGAACCCTTAGTCGAACCATTGAACAATAGCCACCTCAAGAAGTTCTATACTTGAAGCACATTAGAATACCCCAAGAAAAAAGGGTAAATATCCAAAAAAATAAAAAAGAGAGAAAAAGAAGCAAACAAATCAAAAATCAAGAAACAATAAAGAGAATAAATCATTCTTTAAGTGAAAACCATTTTGTAGCACTTTTAGAACTAGTACTATATTGAAAACCTAGAAAACAAGCACTACATTTGAATATGAATTCCATCATTATCTATTGGTACTATTTGAATAATCCACCCATTCGTCCCTTAATAAAACATGTGTCCAACTATGGATTGATAACTGATTACATATTGAACATTGTCGCATCATCCTCATTCATCCTTCCTAGAAAATTTAGTCTTATCTTATTGGGGGATACCTCTTGAAAAAGGTAGTGGATTAGATCCTTATGCATTCCATCATGGTTAAAAACTAAAAACTAAAAAAATACAAAAAAACAATAAAATCAAAACAAAGTCTTAAAACATAAAAATCCCAAAAAACATGTTATACTTTTGAGTCAACACCAGTTAAACTATGTGGTCTCTGAGTGTATAACGTAGGAAAGGCTTATAGGCCCCCAAGGCCTTAGGTCAGTCCCCTTATGTATCTATCATGCTTTCTTTCAACTTACTCAAAAAATTCTAAATCCAAAAAAAATCACAAATAATAAAATCTAAAAACATTTTAAAAGCAAAAAATATCAAAAACATGTTTTTATCAAACCAAGTGAACTATGAGCCTCTACATGTACAACATAGGCAAGGCTTATCTTTGTTGAGCCCTTAAGGCCCTAGGTTAGTCCCTTGATAGTGACAAAAATAACATCATATAACTCAAAAAATAAAAAATATCCTAACTCCGTCATCACAAACACAATAAAATTTTCAACCATAATAAACAAATTGTCATCACCACCCTTTGAAAAAATGGATAAAAAAACAAAGAAAACATCAAAATATAGAAATTTCAAGAAATAAATCATAAATCTTTGATTACAAACAGATGAAAACAATGACAAAGTATTAACTACCTATCTTTTCACAATTCACCAACAACATCCGTAGATATGCCTAAATGGATCCACTCCTACAATAGACATGATCAACAATGGATAATAGCTTGAAAACTCAAAATCAAAATGGAAAGTGATACTGCAACATTGTTTTAACTTTTATAGTCTTATATTTTTTATTTTATTCTATTAACTCATTCCCAAGATCTTTTGAGGATGTCCATAAGGATTTAGAGAAGAAGGAATGGGGGAAATTGAGTTTCTTTTCGATTTACTATTTGTAAAATGTTTCTATGATACTACCATAGTGAATACTTGCTTTATTGAGTGTATGGAAGTTGTTTAGAAAAATCATGTAGCGGTTGCATGTTAGGTATTTTATACCTCTCTATGTAACTGGTTTGAATTTTTTTTAAGACAACCCAACCATATATTTTAAACAAAGTTTCCATATGTTTGGTATGAGCAAGAATATTATTTGTATGTCGAGTCAAAGTCCACACAATGGATAGAAAATCACCTTAGTTATCAATACCCTAGTGCATCGTATATTTTTGCTACATCAAAAAAGAATTTTTAAAGATATGAAGCCTCTATGAAAATAAAAAGCAACTCATTAATAACTAAAAATATCAAATTTCTATCCATTATCAAATATTTCTTCTAACTAACATCCATCTTACATCACAATATCATTAGTTCCATATCCATCTTGCATCCACAAATTTCGTCAATACATATCATAATGATAATAATGAAATAAAAACATCATGTATCATGTATAGTCAACATACATCATATATCAACATCCATCATATACATAATAAAACATCATATCTTGTAAAATATGTAAATCAATCCATCCATCTATATCATATGCATATATCAAAAAAAATTTTAAAAAATGTATAAGCATATATATCATCATCTAGAATCATCACATAACACATAATGAAGTTGAATCAAAGCATATATAAATCATATATATCATCATCAAAAATTAGAATGTTGGGTACATGATCATAGAAAAATGTGTGATAGGATAATACAAAAATATATATATATATGAGGCCTCAGCTGAGCTAATGAATATATATAAAAAATCATGTCTACAACAATGTCTCTGAAATAGTAAAAAAATCATAAAGATCAAGGACATATGTCCTACTTACCAACCAAAGGAAGGGGCCTCTAAGGATCCTGGCTAGGATGAGGAGAAGGATGTGGATTAGGCTATCTAACTAAGTGACTAGCTGACTCAACAACCATAGCAATAATCGACTCTTCAAAGCATGGTCGTCATTGAGATCTAGGAATAAAGACATCATAGAGAGTTTGATAGTATGTCACCCTTTGTAACAATTGATCTCGCTCTACACGGAGGACATCATGCTCTGCTCTACGATTATCCCTCTCAATGGTAATAACCTACAAATGTGTCTCAACAATAAGATGGTGCCCAATCTCAGTGTCTCTCTCTACCTTGAAGCCATCTCTCTCTTGCCAATTTGTTTCGCTTTCCATAGTAATTGTAACAATTTGAGCCTCCATAGCTTGTCAACACACTACCTCTACATCCCTCATGACTGTTATCTACACTAGCTACATTGCTCCATCACCAGGTGGTGGAGGAGGACCTGAGACCTATCCGTGATCCTGCTACATTGGATAATCTAGACCACCTTGTCTACCATCCTTTCAGGCTTTGGAAAGCTACTCTAAAATGAACTCAACATGTTGCCTCTTCCCTCAATGACCAGTAATACTTGCTCTACATACGACAAGAATTCTAGAAAGATATGTAAGCCTTAATAGAATATGTTGTGCCCACCACTGATCAAAATTTGGGGTAGTCCCAAGATCTACTAAACCAACTAGCCAACTTCACCTAAATGGGGCAAGAGCTCTAAAATCCATAATGACAATGTCACAATTAGCTTGTAAACCCCATACATGGACCTCTTTGGTAGTCCGACCAAAATGAGCCTCATAAGCATCTACAAAATGACCTTGCCTCTCACCAAACTATTGAAAAACCCTATTGGATAGATACCTCTCTAGCAAGGAGCGAACATGACCAATGATCCACCAAGTCTATCTACAAAGTTGTAACTACTCCTGGTCATCATGCTAGGCCTCACAATCAAAATATGGCCTCCATACAAAAGTTGACATCTCATCTAAAACACAATGTCAATAAGGAAGTTGTCTAGGCTAAGTATAGTGAAGAAAATAACCATAGCAATAAGAATATGGGTCCTTTGGAGTCCAATCAAAAATACCATCAAGCCAAGCAATTGGGATGTGCTCCCAACCCCATACATGTAGTAGAGAGACACCCACAAAAAAAGATCTACCACCATAGTAGGAAACCTCATGCATATCCTGATATAAGTGTGCAAGGAGACATGGGCCCCATGTATATCTAGTGCCATGGTCGAACATATGCTCAATTCACACTCCCCAACCAATTGAGAATAGTCTACCTTTCTTATCAGGAATGATGAGCCCCATGACCAAACCATGAAGAACCAAGGAAAAAGGATCGACACTTCCCACAAAACTAGATAAGTCTATCTCTGCCTCATGAACGTGGTGTCTCACAACAAGTACTCGACACACAGCATGGGTACCTCACTGAACAAAATATGTAACAATATCTCCATTAATAGGAAAATGAAGGATCATCCACACATCCTCTAGGCTTATGGTGGCCTCCCTTGTAGGTAAATGAAAGGACGAGGTCACTAAGTACCACCTCTCCAAGAGAGTGGTCATCATAGCTCTATGACATCTAATAGTCGGCATAAAGCAAGTATCACAATTCAAAATCTAAAACATCTTTCTCTAACTCCTAGAAACCAATGATCAAATCAAATAGCTCCCGTAGTCATCACTCTCTCGACATAAGTGGATTAAGGACCACTTGCAACCATTCAACCCACAATATTAATAATTTACTATGAAAACATAAAACAAACCTACAATGACAAATAAATTGGCTAAATTTTTTGAAAAAGGGCAAAAAAGAAAAATCTTTTTGTCAAAAGTAGACACATTACTTTGTAAAAGTGACCAAACCAGGCAAAAGTGCAAACTATTTAGTCAAAAGTGATAAATAAAGACAAATGTGAAAATTTCAATAGTGTAAATATTTTTCAAAAGAGAAAATTTTCAATAAGGGTGTATGAAACGAAACAAAAATATCAAAAGTGAAATTTTCATACAAAATTGAAAATAGATGTGAATGTTTAGGTAAAATGTGAACATTTTAAGCAGATGCAAATAGAAAAATCAAGAGTGATCTATTTAGAAATGGCAGAAATGCTAAAAATGATGCAAAACCAAAAAAATCATAAACCTAATGCTATTGAAAACTTTGCCTTCATGCATTAATTACACAAAGACGAAAATTCAAAAATGAGAAACAAAAGAGTACATATTGGAGCATCGATGTCTGGAGGCTATCTAAAATCACAAATCACATGCACATGATGCGTGGCTCCCTGAATCCTCACATCTCATCCATAATTGACAAAACAAGAAATCTAGAGGTAAGAATTTCCTATAGGTTCAAAGTGCAAATGAGGTAATTTGAACCCTATTTTTTTACCTACAGAGCACTCCTAGGTTGAAATTAGGACCTCTTAGGAATGTTGTGCAATTTCTGCACACACGCCCCATTGGAGGTGGGGACCCTCTTTTTCTTTTGCATCTCTGGACCTTGGCTTTGTCAATTTCAGTTTTGCTCTTCTTAGGAGGTTATTTTGGGATTAATTCAAGACTTGGTTTGATGAAGGCAATATTCAGAGGCTCTGGAGGCTCTTCACTTGTCTTGAAAATTAGAAATGGGGATTTTGAAGTGAATTTTCAATGTTATGTGTAAATATTTTTGCACCAATGGATAGAGGATGAAAAATTAGGCCAAGTTGCATTTTGAACTTTTCAAAAATTCCTTCTAAACAAAAGGTTATGAGGTTTAGGGGATTTTGACCTTGCTTGGAATTTTGGGATTTTCCTCCCTGAGCGGAAATCCCCGAAAATTCCTCCAAGCCCTCAAAATTCTAAAATTTCCTTTTTGGAAAATTCCTTCAAGCCCTTAAAATTGAAATTTTCCAAAATGGAAATTTCCTTCAAGCCCTCAAAATCCCAAAATTTTCCAAAAATGTATTTTTTTAAAATGGAATTTTTTCCCGAAATGCAATTTAAAATAAAAAATAAAAAAATTCTAAAATGGAAAATTTCCGAAAATGGAAAGTTTAAAGGGGCAAAATTGTATTTAAATTTAATTTGGATTGGATTTTGACATGTGAGCTACTAATGATGATATATGTTTTTCAAGATTAAATAAATCAAAAAAGGGGGACTTGCATATGGATTCGTGCCAAGAGGGAAAATTTGGAAAAGTTCAACTCAAATATTAAAGTGGGGCCTGCATAAGAATTTGTGCCACCAACTGTATACCAATTGGAGATGTGCATTTAACAAGGAAAGACATGTGAAGCTGTATTTATTCTCCAATGAGGATTTTCTCAAAATTAATGTCATTGGGCCATAATGCAACTGAATGCAATTGATTGGATGATGATGTACCATGAGCTCCCAAATTAAATGTAACAATTGGATGCTTCTAGAAGTGCAATTTATGCCATTGGATGAGTTAAATCTTGACCATTGATTCAAAATGTAATTTTCTATAAAAGGCCAGTGCCTTCTCATTTGTAAAGAGTTAGATTGGGTTAGAAGAGTTGATTAGAAGTTGTAGAAGGCTAGAATTGGCAAGTAGATTTTAGAAATTAGTTGTAGGAGAGGAGAGAGACTGGAAATTGTTATATAATGCTGGAGAAGTAATGCAACTGAGTTGTTGATTTGACAAAAAAATTATTTACCTTTATTAGTTTATGGTTTTTTTTTCTCAATTCTCACTATTAGATGTTAGACGCTAGTTTTTTAGTTCTTTCATGTCAATGGAGAAATGTTAATGAAGTTGATCGATCTCTGGTCCATACTTTAGCAATTTTTGATTGTAAGTTGCTGTGTAGAGTTAGTCTAGGCCTTATTTTGTGCTAATTTCAACTATGGATACTTTTTTACATTGTGCCATTTACTAGGTGTGTGGATGAATGTTCATAGTCTGAAAATCTTCAGTTTCCTTAGAAGATTGCAACATTTCTATGGAGTTGTGGGCTTGTCCTTGATCAAGTAGAGATTGGTTTTATTGGGGATCTATCCATTTGTAGTATTCATCATTGTTGTGATTGATCTTAGGTGTTAGCATTAAGATCTCTCTGAAACCCTTATCTCTTTTGCTATTTATTTTGAATCTGGGTTAGTTTTAGGATTAAAAGCATCACCATATTGCTGCATCTAATGGAAGTACACTTCCAACATTGTTCATTTGTAAGGTCCCCTTGTGATTACCAACATTTCACATTTTATCACTGAGTTGTTTTATTGCATTGTCAAGACCTGACATTAGAGACCTTGGGGTTATCTCTTGAGGCTTGCTGATAGAGATTTACCTTTCAAGAGAGATAGGATATCATATTCTATCTGAGTTGTTGTTGTGCAGAAAACACCATCAACAAGGAACATCTGAACTATCAGCAAGAGACCTATAGGCTTCAATTTTTTTCCTCTATGCATATGAACTAAAATGAAATAGTGTCATGAGGCCGACCTCAAAATTGATATTTTTGGCCAACCTCTCGAGGGGGCAGCCCAACATCCCAACATCATTCCACTGATCGCCAGGGCTCAGCGGAGCATATAATTTTTTTCAAATCTTGATCTTAATATTGAAATATTTTAAATAAATAAATCACTAATTTGTCTCAAAGAGGGGCAAAATATAGACATTTAAAATTGATCTAACACATATTGCGCATCCTGAATGAAATTTTCACATCATCAACATCATTATCACCTAATATCACTACATTTCACATCATTTACATCGAAAACCCTAATTTTTTCTATTAATTGAATAATAGTACATTATTTAATTAATTCACTTTTTCATCATTTGTGATGAATTAAATAAAATTCATTTATTTAATAAAGTCCTAAAACCCTAAATTCCTCTATTAATTGAATAGTATTACATTATTAATTAATTCACTTTTTCATCATTTTGACAAATTAAATAAATTTCATTTATTTAATAAAGTTCTAATATATAACTTTAATCTTCCTGATTAATTAAATAACATCAATTATTTAATTATGTGGCTAATTCACTTTATTCCCCTAAATCAATTAAATTATTAAAACATAATAGTTTAATTAAATAACTTTCCCCTAAAATTGAATAACTAAATAAATTATTCAAACACCATCCAAAAGGTCAAATCAAACAAATGCAACTTTGTTTGTAAAATTATAACTTGATTCACATGTTCAACTCAAATAGATTAATTAATTAAATCAATCAATTAATTATCCTCACCCACCTTCATGATTGAGAAAATTACGATCCCCTGATTGATCACTCTATTTCCTAATTGATTCATCTATTTCTTAATAGATCAATCTATTTCTCAATTCCATAGATTATTCAATCTATTTCCTCAATCCCACTTAACACTCAAAATGATTTCTTCAATCACACCAATTACGTAATCAATTTTCATTGATTATTCCCATCTATTTCCTCTCATCATCTTTCAGTTGTTGATCAAGATATTCTACTACATGATCTTGAGCATTCATGTCGAAACAAAAATTCTATATAACAATCATCTTCTTCCTAAAAAATGATCAAAGAATCAACTTATTTTCAACAATGAAGTAATGCCAAAATCACAATCGACCTTTTGACAAACTTTACACATATATTCAATCAACACATGCATAGCTTTTGAATCTTTTGCATGCACAATGGAGGCTTCACATTGATACACACAATCCAACATATTTGTGAATACACTTTGACATGGGATTGTAATGCTACTTTGGTGAATTCATTTATGCTTTTCTTTTTTGGTTTCATTTCTTAGATTCATTTATTTTGTAGTTTAATTTCATGAGTAATGGGCATGAATCATTTTTTTTTTTTGAATTATATTAGTTTATATTCATTCATCTTGATTATACATGCATACCGATTTCCACGTTACACACCTTTATTTATGATTTTTGCATCAACAACTCCATCATCAGTAATATTTATATTTTGGGAGCAAAATTTTCCTTTGTCATTATTAGCTTTTGGGGTTTCTTTGGAAACTTTGATTAGTCCTTTTCCTTGAGAGCTCTCTCAATAAAGACACATTTTTCAATGATATCCTCAAAAGTTGTGCAACATTGTATTTGGAGTCAAGTCATTAATTTTGTGTTAAGGTTTTCCACAAATATGGGGACTAACTATTTCTCAAGTATGTGGCAAGGGCACTTGCTAGCCATACTTCATTTTTGGTAGAATTATATGAGTGAATCTCCCTCATCTTGTTTAGTTGTGCATAGTTTTGTGAGGGTCATGCCACTTTTTGTATTGAAGGCAAAGTGATTAATGAATTTTTCAACCAAGTCACCCCATGTCTAAATCCTTGGAGGAAGGTGTGCAAACCAATCTAGAGCCTATCCTACAAGACTTCATGGAAATAGTCTCATCAAATAAGTAGGATCATATGCAATGTCCATACTCCATGTTAAATTCTCATATATGTTCCACTAGATCCCCTTTCCCTTTGTATTTGATAAGAGTTGGTGGAGTGAAATGAGAGGGAAAAGGTTTCATGAATAGATTTTTGTCAAATGGATATGGACAAAATTCCTCCATAGAATATGTCTTCTTAGTTGTCATTAATTACTTGTTTGTCATTTGTCATTGTATTTCCTACATTTTTTGCATCAAGGTGTCTACAAGAGATGGTGTTGTGTTTGGTTTATTTTCATGATGACATTAGTGTCAACTATTGGATTTGAAGTGGATTTTTATTTCATGGAACCTTGTTGATATTGGTGTGTCAATGTTGCATTGGTGTTGATTTCGTTTGGAATGAGATTGGTATTTTGACTTATCCCAAAGGTCATGTTTATGTTTGTTGTGGAATTTTGAAATTGTGGTGTTGGACCTTGATTGGTATATTGGAATTGGAATTTTGTACATTGGTTTGTGTTTTGAAGTGATGGCATTGGACCTTAGTTTTTGTTTTGAAATTGAGGTGTAGGTCCTTGATTTGCATTTTGAAATGATGGGGTAGGGCCCTGATTTACATTTTGAAATGATGGACGTTGGTTCATGTTTTTAAGTAAAGTTGTAGGACCTTGATTAGCATTTTGAAATTTATTTGGCACTCTACATTGAACAATATGAATCCTCCTTGATTTATTGGGTTGATTTTGAGGTGTGGAACCTTGATTTCTATTTTTGAATAGAGGATTTGTGAATTTCATACTCATGGGGTTTGATGATGAGGCACAAAATATAAAATTTTGTCCTTGTGTTGTGACATGGGTTCTCTTCTTCCAAATTTTGGTGGATAAGGAATGTGTACATTTGTTTCCATATGTTTTTTTGTCCCAAGAGGTATGCTAGTGAAAATTTGGTATGAGGATGACATTGAGAATGTGTTTTGGGTGAAACCTTGGTTTAGTCCTTGTGTAGATCCCTCTACAAGTGTAGAAACATCATAGCCTTGAGGAAGTTTGGCACATTTCTTAGCTAACTATGCATAAGAAAATTTGTTTCGATCAACAAAAACAAGCTATCTATAATGCAAACAATCCTTGGATCTTGGGAGGCTCTTTCAACATCTTCAGGAGTTATATGTTTGTTGAATTCTATCAAGCCAAGTTTATCAAATGTGTTTGGTCATTTTATTTGTGGTGTCTCCCTTTGTGATGGTGAAGATTTATTTGAATTTGATCCAAGGTTTTTGCAATGAGGAGGATTTGAAAAGAGGTCATTTGAGGAATGCATATCCTTTCTTTTTTCTCACTATCTTGTTTCAACCATATAAGACTTGCAAGGTGAATATGATAATACAAAGATGCTAAATACAAAATGGGATATGAGATTAAACTATGTTTTTGAACTTTTTTGGATTTTAAGGATATGTGGATGAAAATTATAATGCAGCTAAGATTAATTTTGGGGATGTAATGATGATAAGGACCTTATGACCAAAGGATATTATATGAAAATGAAGCTAAGTGAGACTAAGGGATGCCAAATGAGACTAATGATATGGACCTTAAGATCTAACAAAAAGGATGCTAACCAAGTTATGTTGATCCAAGATTACAAATCAATTTTTCATTGACCTTTATGTGGACCAATATTGAGAGAATGATAATTTTAAAAGATGATTCTAAACTAAGACACAAGTTTGAGACCCAATTTTGACAATGAAAAAGATGATAATGATTGATAGGTTGAAAGATAAAGAACAATGAAAATCTGAATAAGAAACCATGAATTGTCCAAAGGCTTGATAAGCTTCCTATGTCTAAAATATCAAAGCTATGTTCAACCTAAGAGGAACCTAATATTAACTATGCTATGCAAGGATGAACAATGCAACCTAAATTTGATGTAATATTAAATGAAAATGATGGAAATGGACTGATCAAAATCTACAAGTCTAAGGTTTAGATGATAAGATCATTGTTAAGGTTATTAGGATCAAGATTGGACAAATATTCTATGAAATTCTGATAATCAGATAATTGTGGTTCACTACTTTGCAAATGTGGTTTTGGAAGATACAGATTCCTGGTTAACAAATGTAGTGAATTGCAACAAATGTGGGTCTGTGTCTACCAAATGTGATGTATAATATTAGTTGTGGATTTTTGGTAAATAAATGCGACTAAATTTTCAATTATGGATATATTTTCATCAAATGCAATTAATAGAGAGCTGATTTTAAAATTTGACTATTTCAAATGGTTTTCATCTTGGAAAATTTGTGAAATATGATTGAGAATATTCTAAAAACATTCAAAACACTCTGGAAAAATATTGGTTTTGATATTGAATTGTTAAAATTTTGAAATGCGCATGTGTATGTTCAAAGGATATTCATCCCAATTTCCACTAATATAAACACATATAAAAAATAATCAAGCACTATAGGTATCCCTAAGGCTAATGTCCAATGGTGTGACACTTAGACTCACAACTTGGAATCTCTATCGACATGAGTGAGGGACACATTTTTAAGTTATCTATCAACTCTTTTCTACAAGAGTGGATGAATAGGGACGTCTTAGAATGGAAGGATGACCCAGATCACCCTCTCCCCAAAAAGTTACAAGTAAAATCGAGTAATTTATGCTACATGAAGGATTCCCATCTCACTCAAGGGAGCCATATGGTGAGTAAATTTTAGGGTACAATGCTACACCCTTCCATTGAGAGTGACACTAAGATAAGTCAAGCAATAGGGGTGGCTACTAAAATGGTGTCTAGTCCTAACTCAGAGATATGCCACATCACGAGTGTCCAACAAGCCATTTAAGGATTTAACCAACCTTACAAGCAAAAATTATACACAAAGGTACCTTCTTGTTGTGATCAGCATTGTACAATGAAAGCTAATAGCAAGTCAATTTAACTTTCATCTAATACTTTTATATACCAACTTGAGGGAAAAACTAGTTTGAGTCACCTTTGAGTTCTTCATATGGATGTGTCTCTTATGCAAGCCCAACTAAAAGAAAAATAAATGTAATGATTTATCTTCACCCAAGATCATATAAAGTGTAAGGGGAGAGGATACTCTCATTACACCTTATGGGATTTATTTACAAAAAGTGTTCAAGTGCACCAAACATGATAGACAATCATTCATTAATTAGCCCGAATTCAAATGTTCCTACTTAAGAAAACACTCAAATGTAAGTTGTTGTTCATTTTATACCCAATGAGTGTGATATGCAACATTTTTCATTTTATAACCCATGGGCGAATGATGTAATTTGTTGTTCATTTTAAGACTTATGAATGTATAGATGTAGTTAGTTGTTCATTTTAAACATTATGAATGTATAGATGTAATTTTTTGGTCATTTTAAATACCCATGAATATAAACATTTAGATTATTATTTGTTTTAGATTTCCATGAATGTGATAATGTAGATTGTTGTTCATTTTAGATCCCCATGATTTGTGTTAAAACCAAAAATTCTTTCTACTTTAAACAAAAAATAATAAAAATACTACAAAACCACAAGTTAGATCTCCTTGGTGAAAGCCACACACTAAAAATAAGACATTGGTATAAACCAAAAACCCTAACCTAAAACAATCCCAAAAAGAAAAAACTGAAGGAAAACTCAAAACCAAAAGGTTATACCTAAGTAGTCAGTTGTAGTCTTTTGGAAATCAGTTGCAGCTAACAAATGTGACTCAAAAAGTGTCAACTATGAACAACCATACAACAAATGTGGGTTATATTTCAATATTTGTGTTGCTCTAGCCATTTTTTAACTATATCTCAACACTCTTCAATTGTGGCACCTTTCAAAATTTTCATCATTTTGCATTCATTTGTGTCGCTATTCTTCACAAATGTGGCTTGCATATCTACAAGACATCAAAACAAAAAAAGAACATGAGTTTCTCTAAAAAATTCATAAGATTTTCATCAGGTTCACCAATGTAAGATAGTGAAATTCGAAAAATCAAAATAGCTAAGACCAAGTAGCAACCACTCTACCTAAGATTTAAGCCCAAATCCCAAATCTAAACAAGAGAGTACAAATGATCAAAGGAAGCAAATAAGAATGAAAAAACAAAAGAAAAATCCCATTTCATGGTTGATTATCTCCCTTGCTTCTCCTCAAATCTAATTTTTTAATATTTCCCTCAATTTTGAGGTATTCAAACACGTACAAGTGACAATGATATGGTAGCATGAATGTTGGAGAATTTGGTTGTAAATACAAAATGGATGAAAAGACCTTCATTTATAGAATTTTTTTTTTAATGGACGAATGAGATTGATTTTATAGAAAGATGCCAAGATCAACAATGGAGGATTCATGCATGCACCACAAAGTAGTGGACTAGTGATGGCTATGAATGGATGGTCAAGATTCTTTGGAGACCAAAGGCAATCAACAGACTAGATTCGAAAAGAGAAAGTGGAGGGAAAATGGGGGAATTAAATAATAAAATTATTTAATTCATGAGCAGAGAAATTTTGACCAAATTTTTAATTTGGTAAAGGATATGTGAGAATAAATGATCATAATAGATCATTTATATATGGAGAAACAGAAAAGTATATTTAATTCAAAAATGATTATGCAAACATTTTAAATTAAATATAGAGGAAAAACAAATTAAATCATTAAATAAAATTAATTATTTAATAGAGGGAAAGTGATAAGAGGGAGTGAAATAATTTTAATAATTATTTAACCATAGAAGAATGAAAAGATCAATAAATAGTTAAATAATTAAAAATAATTATTTAACTATAAATGAATAATGAAAAGCAAATAATTAAATAAATGATAATTTATTTAATTATAGAAGGAAAGAGTGTTAGCAATGCAATTAAATATATTCTTAATTTATTTAATTGATTAGATGATAATAAAGACAAAGAAATCAATCAGTTAAATATTTAAAATTATTTAATTATGCAAGGAAGAAGACAAGATGATGCGAAAAGATGATGCTCGCAGACTAAGATATTTTTTAGTGTCTACAATATATATATATATATATATATATATATATATATATATGGAGAGTGCATATATAGACTTTGGCAGATTAATTTAGTGATTCTTTCTATTCATACTGATTCATGACACATGTTGTGTCTATTGTATTGATATTATTCCCCTTTGCACATGTATACTTTGATTATTTCATGGATTTTTATGGAAATTATGGACTATATGTATATTTTGGATATTATTATGATATATGATGGATGATTTTTGATGGTGAAATATATGTGATTTTTATGTTATGTTACTGATGGATATGTGTATAATTACAATTGATATGATTAGTGTGATATGTATGATTAACGGTTTGTGATGCAGGATGTGATGCATTGTATTCTTATGATTATGATATGCAATACAATATTTGTGATGATGTGATGTTTATACATGTATTGGATGATTATGATATATGTGACTAACATGTTTGTTATGCAGGATAGGATGTTCATGTATGCATTGGATGATTATGATATATGCGACTAACATGTTTAAGATGCAGGATGAGATGTTTATGTATGCATTTGGATGACTATGATAGATGCAACTAACATGTTTATGTTTATAATTATGATGTTGATATTTATGATAGTGAGGTGATGGATGTGATTAGAATTGATTATGATATGTAATGGATGTGGAATGTAATGAATGTGGATGCATATAATGTAGATGCAATGAATGATTCTAATGAAATGGATTAAACAACTTAAATGAATATGATAGTGCAACTAAAATTGATTAAGATGCTTAGAATAACAAATATATATTACTCTAAACAACTTAAATGAAGATGATATGCAACTAAAATTGATTAGCATGCTTCGAATAACAAATTGATATTACTCTAAACAAATTAAGTGATTATGATAATGAAAATGAAATGGATGAAGTATATTTTCCTAAATTGAAGTGACCTAATAGGAAGAATGGGTAGGGAGAAAAGATCATTTGCACAACCAAAATAAATGATTATAGGTTAGGTGAATGGATAGGAAAAATGCAATAGGGTGATGAATTAAATGCAATGTAATATTATGCTATCACACTAGGAGCACTAGATTTTGATAAAGTGTAGAATACCAAGCACCAAGGTATAAGGACTGACACAACAAAAAAATAGGTTAATCCAACATCCCAAAGTCACGAGGGCTTTGGTCAGGCCAATTCTGGAAAACCACAAGCACAAGAGGTTTCCCCAATGTAACACAAGATTTTAAAGGTCTTAGTGGGTACTATGTAGGACAACCAACAAAACACTAGAACACAAAAACCAAGATATGCCCTTGTGTCTACCAATCAAAATGCACCATGATATAGTGGATCATGGTGACCTTTAATAGGTATAGTAGGAAGTTCAAAAGATAAAAAAAATGCAACTTCACCAAGAAATCACAATAAATCTCTAATATTCTTTATCATGTAGATGATAGGTGGATGAGGTTGACAGGGTCTAAATGAGGACAAATGCATCCTACTAATATTTAAGATAAATATGATGGATTAGAGGATCAAAATGACTTGTGATAAGTGAAATATATTGACATTTATGCTGATCACAATGTTCGTCACACACTAGTGCAAATAAATCCTCACAAATAGGTTGTGGGAACCTATCTTTACTTGAAATATTGAACTAGGATAACCTGAATCTTTTGCTAACTCGGCTAAATCCCAAGGATCATTTATGTTAGGTGTTGACCACACTAGGTTCACATCAGGGTTTGTTGTGATAATGTTGTTAATTGTGAGGGGTACATGGTCTTTTATTTTGATTCTCAAAGGAATCATAAGGATATATATAGAATAATCTCTGTGTAGTCATTTAGCACTTCATGAAATCAACAAATTTGTAATAAGATTTCATGAACTTCACAATAGATTTTCTTTCACTTAAGTAGATTTAGCTTTAAGAATTCAACAATTTCATGGACTCAAAAGATTTGCAGTAAAATTTCCATTCATTTATCTATTTTTGAACATTTTCTAAAATTTAAATATCAATTCTAAAATAAAGCATCAAAAGTATTGAAAAATAAAAGTTTCTCCCAGGTATTATCCATGCATGCCCCAAGAATTAACCAAACCAAAGAAAACCATTCCATACATCACCAGATTGCTTCATAGCTAAGCATATAATGATGCAATATTTTAAAGAGAAGGGGATTATTTGAAAACCAAACAAGTTTTGCATGCACCCTTAAATGATGCAACACATAGTCTTGTCTAGCCAGAATAAACAATTAGCTATGTAATATTTCATATCAAGAATTAGCCTTCAAATTGGATCTAATATTGATTATCTTCTATGTGCATACAAGTTTTTAATCTATAATGGAACACAAAATAGGAGAAAGAACAAAACTTAAAGAATTTTTGGTTCTTTGACATCCATAAATTATGAACTTAAAAATGAAAGTAAAGTTGTAAATAGCTATTTATAGAAACAAGCCCCAAATTTTGAACTTGGGTCCATCAAAGAGAATCATAAACAAAAAATTTAAAGATAGCACATGGCAAATGCTAGTTGTCATTAGAATATTCTAGACAAAGTCAAAGCTTTGACTTCTTCATCAACATTTGTCTTCAACTCCAAGCTTTCGTATACAAATTCCCTGCATAAAACAAGACTATCGGTACTCTTAAAATTTTGAAACAAGACACCTCCATCGAGACCAAGAACAACCTACCGAACTCTTTCCAACAACATATCCTTGAGCTAAACTTTGGTATCTAGAATCTAATTATTTATCTTCTTGCATCAAACTTTTGAGTTTGAAGACTCTTCTTCACCTTTCTTTTACTTATACTGTTGGAAGGAAACCAATACTTGATGTATACAATCTATTGAAATTCCCTGAATTACCTTCCAGCTATATTTGAGCTTGGTATAATTTTTGATATCTAGAGGATACTTGCATTCCTCTGCATCCTTTTTGTCTCATATTTCACCATGGCATTCTTTCACTCTATAATTTCATCAATAACTTCCCTATTTGGTGAATGAACAGGGTGATTATTTACTCTTTCAAGCCACTCGTTGAAAGTGTTTACTTCTCTACCATCCTTCCCTAGAGTCTGAGGGCCACAACTCTGCCATGCTAGCATTTCAATAAAACCTTTATATCTATCAAGCAACTTATTGCATCTTTCAGTGAAATTCTCAAATCTTTCCACACATTTTACTAAAGCATCATCTTCCTAATTCACTTGTTTCTTTCATTTTTTAAACATACAAACCTCCTTTTCCATGGTTATCTTCTCATTTACCAGTTCTTGGATATTTTTCTTGAACAAGATCCTTTAAATTTTGCCTTTCAGCATCAGTTTGTGTTGTAAGTATGGATGTGTTTGATGGTGTTGTCATTAATTTTTTCATTGATGTCAACACAGTTCATGTTTTTTATAGATGGAACATGTATATTTGAGATACTAGAAAAGTGCTTAGAGTACATGGAGCTATATTTATGAAGTTGTAGTTGTATTTTTTCCAAGTTCTTTTGAGAAAATTTGAGAAATAATGAAAGCAGCATTGAAGTGTGTTCTGAATGTGCTCTAGTATTGTGCTCTGCATTTTTCTGTGTATTGATCCTATGCCTATGTGGATCTATAAGTATGTTTATAAGATTCAATGGATTGTATATACTAAGTTTTAGCTTCTGATTTGATGGCGAGTAGAAAGTGTGTTCGCTGGTGTGTGAACTGGTTTGGCAAAAAAATTTGTTTATGGACTAGGATAAATGTTTTGGCTCCACAGTCTTTTGATATATGGTTTCAGATCTTGTAGATCTAGGAGATGACTCTTTCTAATGGTTCCTATATTTTGAAAAACTTTCTTGTGATTTGGTGCTTCAAAGGACCTGCTCTAGAGATTCTATATTTTACTTATCGGTCTAATTGGACTGATGGAGTGCTCTCTGTGAATAAAGTTTGTTGCAATTGCTACAGATGTAACTAAGGTGTTCTTAGAGATGGTAATATTTTTGGTGAAGCATTTTGAGTGATCCATGTGTGATTATGTTGTTGGAGATGCATGTACTTCAAAGATCATTGGTGTTTTCATTAGGTTTGGTTGACCTAGTGTTTACATGTTACATTTTTATTTTTCATCGATTTGAGAAAGAGTGTGATTGTGATCCAAGATGTTTTTTGGGTCCTAAATTAAATATGTATTTGGTCCTCTCTCATTCTTCTCCACCACGGGAATGTTGAGTAGCCAACCTAGTTTGAATTTGTAAATGAAATTGTATAGCCGGCCTTGGAGAATGTTCTTGAGGTTGAAGATGGTATAAAAGAAAATCAAGTTTTAGCGAATTTGATATCCATCCATCCACGAATTGAACAAGTGAGTGAAGTGTGCGAACAAGTGTGAAAAAAAGAGATTGGAAGATTGAATTAAGGAAAAAATACTTTAAGGTGTTAGATTCTTGAAAATAGTGAGTTGATGGAATCTACAATCTTTTGATTAGGTTGCGAATGTGTGGAACCCTAGTGGTGGATCTTCATTTATATCTTCTTTTTAATAGGTAGTGAGCCTCTTCTTTGGATAGTGAGTCCTTTCAAGGTGGTGAGCCCTAGAATTTGGGCAGTGATCCTTTGTATTTGGGTAGTGAGCCCACTGGTAGTGAGCCTTTGTATCTGGTATTGTATTACTACTATATTGTGAGTTAATCCTCACTATGATTTTTTCCTCATTGGGTTTTCCACATAAATCTAGTGTCTCTAGTGTTTTATTTTTATTATTTGCATTTCATGTTTACACTTAAAATAATAGATTGAAGTTAAAGAGAAAAGATTAAGTTTAAAGTAAAGTTATTTGATATAACTAATTAACCCCCCTCTCAGTTGTCTTGTGCATTTCAACAATTGGTATTAGAGCTCTCGTTCCTCAATGAAAATCTTAGTTTATTAAGGTAGATCAGATGGCACACAAGTTGTAGATTCCTATTTTTGATGGAGCTGATTACAATGACCAGAAAGAGTAGATGAGAAGTTATCTAATTTCACTAAATTTCAACACCTAAAAAGCTATGGAGACAAAGTATGTGATACTAGTAGCTGGTCCTTCCTCTGCTAATGAGGTTGTAGCCTTTGAAGAGAATGAAAGAGAAAGGTATGCTATCTTTAGTGCTTTATCTAAAACTGAAAGAACATAATTTATTTCTCTACCTAATTCTCATGAAGTATGGGAAAATTTGAAAGACATTTATGAAGGGAATGACAGAGTAAAATTGTCAATGAAACTAATTGCTAAGAAAAAAATTGAGAACTTGAGAATGGAAGAGGGAGAAGACATTGCAAGTTATTCTCAGAGAGTTGAACTTACAGAAATAGAAATAAAGAATCAAGGTGGTACCATATCAGATGAAGATATAATTGAAAAGATCTTGATGACCTTACTAGAAAATTACAGTGACAAAGTATCTGCACTTGAAGAATAGTATGATCTGAAGAAATTTACTAAGGAGCATCTATTTGGTGTCTTGACTACATTTGAGATGAGAAAATTTCTAAGAGATAAGGGGAACATTGAAATGGCCTTTAAAGCAATGAAGATAGAAGATCACTTGGATGATGAAGATTCAAGAGACTTGGAAGCAAATTTCATAAGGATATTAAAGAAAGGTACTAGTAAATAAAAAGGTAAGTTACCCTTTAATTGTTTCAGTTGTGGAAATATTTTTCATTATGCATCAAGATGTCCTAATAGAGCTACAAAAAAGAAGAATAAAGATAATAATAACAATCACAAGGATAAAAAGGATAGGAAGTTCAAGAAATTATACTATGTCAAACAAGATGCAGTAATTTTTGATATTGAATCTGACTTTGAAGAAGATAAAGATGAATGTTTATTTCTAGCCTCAGAAAGTAAAGATTTATCTACTAATCATGGGAGATATGCAAAGGAAACTAGTCCGGAAAGCTAGAAGGGTGAAACAAAAGTTAGTTTGGTAACTACTTTTCATGCCAGATAGGAAGAAGACTTTTGGGTAATTGACAACAGATGTTCAAATCATATGACTGGAGATAAGAGTAAGTTTACTAAAATTGAGCATTATGATGGAGGTATACTCATGTTTGGAGATGACTCTGGTGCAAATATTGTTGGAAAAAGAACAATTAGTTTTTATGGAAAACATAATAGTGATGATGTTTACTATGTAAAGGGTTTAAGGCATAATCTTTTTAAGTGTTGGACAAATATGCAACAAAGGTTTTAAGCTTGTGTTTCAGGATAACATGTGTGAGATCAGGAAAGAATCTAGAACTATGGTAGTAGTTGGAAGAACTCATGGGAATATCTATCAACTTAAAGGTGGAGATGGTAAGTGCTTTGTTTCTCAGATTAATGAGAGTTGGCTATAGCACCAGAGGATGGGACATGTGAATTTTGAAAATCTGATCAAGATCAGTTCTAGGGAAGTTGTTAGAGATCTTCCTAGAATCATAAATCCTTCACTTTCAATCTATAGAAGTTATCAGATGGAAAAAATAGACAAGGAATAGTTTTAAAGGAAATGATTAATCATCTACCATAATGCTAGAATTAATCAATATAGACCTCTCTGGTCCTATAAGAACAAGAATCCTAAATGATGATAGGTAATTCATTCTCCTAATTGATTATTACTCTATGATGACATGGGTTACATTTCTTAGACAAAAAGCTCAAGCGCTTGATAGATTCAAAGTATTTAAGACAAGAGTAGAAAATAAGGCAAAAATTGGGTGGAGAGCCCATTGGCCAAATGTTTTGTTTCTTTGTTGATCTTTCTCTTTTAGGTACATGTGTTAAATAAGGAAGATTATCTTGGGACTTTCAACTTATAAATTTAAAGAGAGAAACATATTGGTCTTATGGGAGTTTAAATTTTTTTAAGAACCTACAAATGCTTTATAATTTACAGTTAAATTATGGTTGGAGGTATTACAATTTACTTGTTGCAATGATATAAGAAGAATACAAGTTAGTTGTTACCTTGGAGGATTCTAGAATTCAAAGGATAAGATCAATTTAGAAAGAACCAAGTGTAACACCCCACCACACAAGCCTAGAGGAAGTTGCAAACAACTACTTAAATAGACTAATTTTTTTTTGTTTAAGTACAATAATAAGAAAATTCACTTACTAATGCCAACAACCTCTAAGGTTACGAGACATAGGTTATATAGAACCTCAAGAAAAAACATGAATTTAAACCATGTCATTTATTTAATTAAGAAATGAAACACATACATTCGAAATAAGATAATTTACATCAAGCATAGAGATAACTTTCAATTTCATTTATCCATAATTAAACAATATGGTTACATCTCTCATTCCCTAAATGAGGCAAGTCCAATAAATAAGGTTACAATTACAACTTCCACCTCGATAATAAATGAGGGGTAATAAAACACAAGATCAACTGAAATAAATAAGGTATGAAAATAAATTGGATCATACGAGCTCTCCAACTGGAAGTCTCATCCACACGATTAAGAAGAAAAACCCAACGGAGTAAGGTGTACGTTCCACCCAACCAAGTGGAACCCAAAGGTCCACCCCCCATGCTAGGAGATAGTAACAAGGATTTCTAGCCAAGACCATCTACCTCAAGACATAGGCTAACACATAACAGAACTGAAATAAATACAAATACATCGCTTAACTCAATGGTTACAATGCTTCCAGAATTACATAATCAATTGCATCACTGATGCAAAAATACAATAGACTTAGGAGAAGTGTCATCACAATGTTACATGGGTTATCCTGGTGAGTCTTCCTAGGCCCCGGCCCCCATCTCGAGTTATCCTGGTAACCTCTAATGACTTCTGGCCCCTCATGTAATCCAATGTGGAATTAGTTATCTTTCATAGAGACAAGATAACGATATTGCCATTCTAGGCCTTCTCATCTCAACCCAAGTCTTAACAAGCCCTTGCATTTATGAGAGAGGCATAATTATCTTATTAAGTGTTTGATACTACGTGATACTCTAATCAGTTAATTACGTTATCACTGGATTAACTAACTTGCAATGAGTTATCCTGGCACCACTTTGTGTGTCGGCCCTCATTACAAGCCACTCATCTAAGATGACACATGGAACAACTCCACAACCCAAGGGTACACAAGTGCAACATAAGGATATCACATCCCTATCCATGACATACAGTCTACACATTCCTGTTCATGATAATCGGGTAACAAACTAGATACAACTACATGCACTACCCAGGGCAATCCAAAGGTTGACTAACACATTATGACAACCCACAAAATTTTAAACCCAACTGGAAGACTTGTCAAATCCTATGACCCAAATTTCCCAAACAACAACAAAAACAGTTCACAATCAAGGAGAGCAAGAAGACAAGAATTAAAATTATACTTTGGATTCACTAAATCTATTTCCTCATTAACATTCAGTAATTTATTGCCTTACTGAAACTGAATTTGAATAACGACTCTTTTGGACAAAGGTGAAATTTTAAACCAAATATTTCATTCTCTAATTGTTCTCAAAACTATAATAATAAATGCTTATTCCAACCATTTAGAAAATAAAATTTTATAGTAATAAATGTTTTCTCTTCACGATAAAATCATTTCTAAAATAATTAACTCATCTACATATTCATTTCATTTAAGACAAATATAGTGTTCCACCAGAATTGTATTATTTTAAATTAAGTTCATAGTTGACTAAAACACAATGTTTTAATTTCCATAATTACACTTAAACATGCTATTAATCAATTCAACATTTTAATATATACATATTTAAAATGTATACGAATGTATTAAAATTTAAATACCCAACTATATATTTATATATACATAAAATAACACACATATATACACATAATATACTCATTCTCATATTGTGTATATATATACATATATTATTTATATATATTAAATATATATATATAAATTATATTATTAATATTTTAATATTATAAAATATAATATAAAATATTATTAATAAATATTTTTATATTATAAAATAATATATTAAATATTAAATATATATACATATATTGTTTTTTTAATAAAAAATAAAAAAGGAATATAAAACAAAGTCCATGTGATTATAGGGGTGCATACCATAGATTCGTGGGGAAGCACGCTCAACACAATAGGGCCAACTGTGTGAATACACAACCGACCCCATTAACATGGGGTGGCTATGTATTCACACAGCCTTCCCATGAATACTGGGCATGACCAGTGTGGGGGTCACGCTGCGCGCGGCTCCCCCACATACCTCCCATGGGGGCATGGTGGGGTGAACCCCCAACGTCCCTCCACCAATCCGCCATTATTAACAAAAATACAAAAAAAATAGGGTTAAAACCCTTGGTTTTTTCAACCATCCTTCTTTTGGTCATTTTTAGAAAAAAATGGCCAGCATAACATTAATCCAAGAAATTTTTTTTTAACATATATATATACATATATATGTATATATCTATATATATTTATCAAGATTTATATATATATATGTATATGCATATGTATATATATATTTACATTTAACCAGATTGGAATTGAAAATAAATTGAGGAAGTAAAACTGAAAAGAAACAATTTGTTATCAAGAATTCATTTTTATTTTTTTTGTTGAAGCAATCTATTCCAAACAAGTTTTTCTTCCAAATTGGAAAACAATAAACCAACTGGTTTATTTTGCAATCAAACAACAGATTTAAAAGCTTTTCAACATGATTCAACAACACATACAATTAAAATTTCAAAAGCAACTCATTTTAAAGACATGAACCTAGTTTTTTTGAGTTTGTGAGGAGATCCAAATGTTGCCCAAGTTCCTACCTTGATTCCAACTTTAGCTCCACCAATTTTCACAGCTTCAATCCAAAACCCACAAAATGCAAAAATTCTTCCTTTTTTCCTTTCAAAATTTCATGCTTGTTGAGAGAAAAACTTGTGAAGCATTTTTCAAATAATAAAGAAAATTCAAACAAATATCATGCAACCACCCTCATTAATTTCTGAAAACAAAATAATAAATATCTTCTTCTTTCCAATTTTGAATTCAAAATTTATAAAAAATGCAATATAACTTCTTTTCTTTACTTTTTAATTTCAACAATAAATCTTTAACTTTAAAAAAAAAGAATAACATCTAATTTAAACTTCATCAATTTAATTAATCAATAAAATTAATTTAATCCATGATTAAATTATTTATTAATTAAATTAAATTAATTAATAAAATAAATGACATTACTAACATAATATCAAATCAATTTTAATTCCCCAATTTAACTACAGAAGCATTTACTTTCTTTTATAACAAATGATCAAAATCAAAGAGAAGGGACCAATTTAACGCAACTTAACCTGACTAAGACCCGACGATAGGCTATGACAAGGGTGATGACTTGGCGTAGAAAACCTAGCTACTATCTCCCAATTGAATGTCATTGGGCAATGGACACGCCCAAACTTGTGAGACCAGGTGGAGTCGATGTCTTGTACCTATCAACCTGCAAACAAAGTGTAACATTAGATTAAAATATGTAGATGTATCTTTCGAATGATGATGAGATGGATAATCTGCAACTAGAATAACAAAGTTAAATCCTAATCAAAAATAATAATCTAAAATCTAACAACAAAGAACGAGGAAATAAACTAAACAAAACTAAAAAATATAATGGAAAGCTCTCACCGAATATGCATTGACCCCTTCGAATTATCTTGATTGTTCTTCTCCATTTTTTGTTTTCAGTATTCTTGCCGTCATATTTCTGTGTTTGAATGCAAGTATAACTTCGTCGAGTGTCTAAGCAAAATATTGAAGATAAGTCTCTTCTCAAAAGTGTATGATTTCAGGAGGAGGAATAATGATAATGATAGGCCATTTTATAGATTTTGGGTTTTCGAACGATTGGTTCAAATTGAAAGAGAGATCGACGGATGAGATTGATGAATGCCATGCGATGTGAGTTATGTCTCAGATAGAAAGTGAGTTAGAACATGAGTTCAGGAAAGACTGCAGATAGAGACTAAGTTAGAACGCGAGTTAGAACACAAGTTCAAGATCTTAATCTCCAAAAATAGAAGAAATAGACTTTGTATGCAAAATCCAAAGTTGGAACTCGAAGACTAATGCATTCGAATGCAAAAAGGAGTTAGAACTAGTTAATCAACTAGTTGTGATGGAGAGTCTTCTTGCAGAGATAACTGGAGAACTAAAAATAGATCTCGAGTCAGAAGGTGAGTGAATGACTTAGATAACTGAATGATAGAGGAATGTGACATAAATAATTAAATATGAATTAAATGTTAATTTAATTAAACATTCAAAAATAAGAGACTTTGATTAAATAAATAAAGATAATTTATTTAATTTGACTATTTGAAAAGGATAATATAAATAATTAAATAATAAATATTTAATTATAAATAAAGGGGTTAAATGAATAACTAAATAAATATGTTTAATCAAAGTTGGAAAAGTATGATAAAGGGGTAATTAAATAATAAATTATTTAATTGATAGATAAAGGGGGAATAATTAATTAGTTCGCAACATAATTAAATAAAGTTTAATAATGAATTAATGAATTAATTAAAAAGGGGTAGTTAATTAATAGAGGAAATATGTGTTAGAAAGGTTAATTAAATAATTAACATTATTTAATCAAAACCACGGACTATAGAAAATTATGTCGAATGTGTACTCACAGGCCTAGACCAATTTTCAATATCTACAATTTTCCCCTCTTTGATACAATGTTGGTACGACATTGTGTCAAAGAAAATATGCCCCGATCGTGCCCCAGCATGAAATAGGTTAAGGTATCCCCCCTTGGGAAAATTGACAAATTTTTGAAAGTTTCAAAATAATTAGGAAATATTCTTGATAAGTCAATTTGATAGTCAAAAATGCTATGGAGTTGACGGAAATGAATTTGGAGTTGATACGGACGAATACGGGTCAGTTGAAATTGAAAAGTGACGCAGCCAATAGATTAGGTCAGAAGAAATGCCATTTCAAACCCACCTATAAATAGGAATTAGGGCTAAACCTAATTCATTTGCACCCGGAGGATTTAGAAAAAGAGGATTTTTTTCTCTGACTAGCTGACGAAATGGCACCCATTCCATACATTGCGCATCGAGGTTATCGCATCCGGACATTCAGGAAGCCAGCCAATGCAGGACCACCGATATGTACCCAAAAATGAACTCTTGAAAGTTAATTTTGTATGCATTTTTAGGAATTTGAAAAGTAATTAGGAAAATGCGATGTGTCGTAAATGATGCATATGCCGTCGTATTCACCGCATCTGACTGCAAAATGACGCATTTGCAAAAAAAATGTTTAGGCTAGTTTAAAATTTTTAGGGAATGATCACATTTGAAGAATAATGCATTGCATGTGTAGTTATGCAATGCATTTGCATTAGGAATAGACACAGGTGTAGTTGTGAACCACATATGTTGTTGTGAAATGCATATGTTGTAGATAGGCAGGCTAATGAAACTACACCGCATTTGTTAAAAATGCACCGCATGTGTAGTAGTTTGAAAGGAATTGTGGAAAATATGGGAGGCATATGTAATATGCACTACAAGTGTGGCTTCGTGCAACACATTTACAAAAATGCACCGCATTTGTTAAAGTGAGCTGCATTTGACTAGTAAAATTTTCAAAAAAAAATTCTAAGGAAAACGTGAAAATTCTTGACATCATGGTTTAAATGCGGGTGGTTCTAGATCCTATTTATATGTGGGAGTCATGACCAGACACATTCGATCTCAGAGATCGATTGACGAGTGCAGAGATTCAGCTTCTATGGAAGCTAGGTCTACGTCGCTGTTTGTCGATGCCTGCCATTCAGGCGAACAGGGGGATATTGACGGCACTTTGCGAGCGATGGTATTCAGAGACATCATCATTTCACTTACCGACTGGGGAGGCCACTGTCACATTGGAGGATGTGTACAATATTTTGAGACTACCCATTAGAGGAGAGTGGGTTATGTATGATACCCAACGAGGATTGACTGAGCTAGCGCGGTTTTATCAGGTGGATGACATCAGTAGGCTCGAGATTGAGCACTATGAGATTAGATGGCTAGTCTTAGCAAACAGATATGAGCAGATTGACTGTATTTTATGTACCTTGATTGGGGGAGAGTGCTACCAGATAGACGGGGTCACGAATTTCTAGTTGGATGGGGAGCTATGTTGGTCAGCATATTAGAGAGCGAGATGAGGTATGCATGGTTTCCATGTCTACTCAGGATGTTATACTTCCATTTGCATGACATTTCCTACAGAGATGCATAGTCATTGAACTGTGGGACTACACTATTGATGGTATGGGGTTGGGAGAGGATAGCTGTCTTTCATCCTCCAATTACTATAGAGAGACTAGAGAGACATCCGTATGTGTTCCGATATACAGGATAGATTACGCAGACACATGTTGGAGACACAGGATATTGGAGACATGCATTAGATATTCTTGATCAGTTCACATGGAGACCTTACATGGATTGTGAGGAGTGGGTGGATGAGGATATACATTTTCCATTCTCTAGATAGACACAGTATCTCATTGGGAGGACTGTTTCTAGTGTACACATTATTGAGTGACACTTGCTAGACATAGTTCTAAGGCAGTTCGGCGAGGTTTAGGATGAGCCTCGGAGCAAAGCAGAGTTTGCTCATTCTTCTAGAGAGGTTCTGTATTGGGGAGCTATTATACCAGTAGCTACAATGGAGGCAGAGATACAGGTGTTAAAACCAGTACAGTGGGGATGGAGAGATGGATTAGCAGACCTAGGTATGACAGTTGCATATGACGCATGGTGGGTAGAGCATCGACCTATTCCATACACAGATCCAGATGAACTGACACCTATAGAGAGATGAGGCATAGGGCCTAGAGGATGGTGAAGAGGTGGAGGTGCTAGAGTGGGGAGAGTTGGAGAGAGAGACGGTGATGGTAGAGGTGGCAGACGAGGGTGGAGAGGACGGAGAGGGGGTCGGGTAGGTGCACTATCACCTATCTATGAGGTAGTAGTTCAGGATGTACCGATGTTGGACATCGAAGGGGGAGTGGATGTACAGGTTGGGGTTGAGCATGTTGTAGTAGAGGTAGTGGTTGAGGAGCTTGCAGAGGTTGATGTTGCAGTAGAGGATGTGGCAGAGGATTTAGATGTGGACATGGCTATAGACCCTCTGGGTGTTTTGGCAGGATATGGAGAGGATGATGTTGAGGAGGATGCACCAATGGAGGAGCAAGAGAGAGAGCTAAGAGATCGGATCGTGGAGGGGAGACAAGAGGAGGATGCTCCTAGAGATGGTGATAGGGAGGCTTTGGAGGAGAGACTTAGACTCATGATGACAGAGTTTGATGCGATGAGACTAGAGAGAGATAGTGCCTACACAGAGAGGGACAGTGCTCGCTTAGAGAGGGATAGTGCACTTATGGAGAGAGACCAGGAAATAGCTCAGAGACATGAGATAGAGTAGTAGTTCACAGAGGTTAGACGCCTTTGCAGTGAGTCCTCATCTATTGGCATGGTACGAGAGTTGGTTAGATCAGTGGAGAGAGCCCCTTATTACAGGGACTTATATGAGGCAGCAGTGCTATCAGAGAGACAAGCTCCTATCTTTTCAGAGGTGCGTAGTCAGAGGACACAGAGCATAGAGGGGGTGGTAGGACCATGGAGGATAGGTTCGTATGAGAGGCATTCCACCTCGCATAGAGCACCTTAGAATTTTTTCACACCACCTTCACCACGTGACAGCAGGGGTAGTGGGACACGATGGTAGGGATATATTTATGTAGACATTTTTATTTTGATCAGAGAGCCTGCGAGCTCATGTTTTATTTATGGTTACATTTAGACATTGTACTGTGACACACTATTTTGAGTGATATATATATATGATTTTAGCGGCTTCCATATGATATGCAGTTCTATATTATTGATGATGCATTATTTCTAGATGATTATGAGTTATGCATTTTATAATGATGTCATGGATGTCTTAATTTACTTATGATAATGGATGCAAATGTTCTATATGATGTTTATTTATATGCGATGGTGATATGTACGTGCAATGTTTACACTATGTATGTTATGATGATGCAATGCCGATTATGTCATGATTTCAAATGCAATGCAACTATGTGGAATGCTTATTAAATGTATGCTAATGATCTAATGTTTATATTGTGTCACAGGACTTTATCTTCATGTTAAAAAAGAGAAATGTTAGGATGAAATGAATTTAGAATGTTAGTAAGAAACAATTAAGGTTGATTGATTGAGAAAAAGACATAATCTTTGATATATTGCCAAATATGCTATACTTTCTTGTTATCATCATTGGGTGGGACATGACACAGATGGATAGTACACACTATGATATGAGAAAGACCATAGTGTACAAAGTCATCCATTTGCAAAGAACAGACAATCATAGACAAGGAATGTCTTAACTCATACTAAGGACAGTATTGCCCCAGTCATTTTGTCAAGACAAACCATAGACAATAGACAAATAAAAGACGGGTCATGAGACATCATTGCTTCTCTAAATCCTTGATAGGAAATCCTTGAGGAAACTAGTAACATGACTCAAAAACCAATTTTGAAAAAGACATTTAACAGACATCAGCCAAAGAAAAAGAGTCACGAGACATCGTTGCTTCTCTAAATCCTTCAAGGGACATCCTCGAGAAAGCTAGTAACCGGACTAATTCACAAATCGATAAAAAGATAAGACAAAATAAGATATAAAGTCATAAAAACAAATAAATGTATTTGCCAAAACTTTATCTTGTGGGATTGTTTGATGTCGATGTTTGACATAGCATAATGTGAGAGAATGACACATACCGTATAAGACGTTGAGTCTGGTTTTGACCTGGTGACTTTTGTATAAGGCATGACAAAGCCTAGTTTTAGAAAAGACACATGCCGTATAAGACGTTGGAGTCTAATGACATTGAAGTGACAAGCCACATGAGACTATGACAATTTGATGATGTCTATTGACAAGAAAGACATATCTTGTTTAAGACATATGTTGATCGCTTTGACAATGTGTTTGATATTGACTTGATGACTTTGAGATGTTTTACCTTGTTGACGCATGACTTGTTTTGATTCTTTGACTAATAACAACTGTGTGCATAGACAGTGTATGACATGAGATGATACCCTAAACTATGATATGCAACTTGTGTGATAGTGATTCTGAATGTGAATGAACCCTACTGGACTGACCTAGTGTGGTCTCGAGAGCTCATCAATTGATTAGCCTTGCCTACGTTGTACATGTAGAGACCTAGTAGTTCGACACGACCAATGACTTTGAATATACAAAGCGTCATGATTTAAATGTGTGTGTGATACATGACAAACCTACACTGACAGACCTAATGCCTCGGGGGCACATCGATTGATGGCCTTGCCTATGTCCCAATCGCATAGGCAACGTAGTTCGACTATGACTGCCTGAACATGACTGACTTGACATGATTGACTTGACGTGATGAATTGACATGATGACTTGACATGATTGACTTGACTCTATTTTTGGGATTTTCTGACATGTTTTGATTTTTTTGGTTTTTTGAACTTTTATAATGTTTTTTGGATTTTTCAAGACATTTTCGATGATGTGACGCTATGTACACAGTGTTAGGGCATAGAACAAGGATTTTCCCCTAGTCGGGAATAATATTTGGAAGATGGAGTGGATAATGTGACAGAATGGATGTTAGATGTCAATCATTCCAAGGAATGGATAAGACAACCATTTATTATGAGTGATGGTGAAAAAGTCCGATTAGAATGATGGTAGATGGAAGAGTGAGCTTGACTACACATGGCACCTATTTGTTAGGTTTTCACCATGGTACTTATCCATATAGCCACCGAAGCGGTTTTCACTATTGGACGAATTTATTTCTCTTTACTTTTTTTATTTTCTCAATTTTTTTGGTGTTACAAATATGCCTGTTGGCTAGGTTTTCATCAAGGTAACCATTTTTTTGTTTTGTTTTGTTTTGTTTTGTTTTTTTTTTCTAGATTAAGACACAGATTCTCAGAGACTAAGCATAGAACCTCTTTAGATGTAGACTTATGATAGGGGACAAAAGCAGATCTCCCTCAGGAGTAGAGAGTTGGTACGCTCCTGATCTAAAGGCTTCTGTGATGATATAGGGCCCCAACCAGTTAGGCTCAAACTTACCTGGTTTCTCTCTTTCAGCTTGGTTCTTAGGATTCTCCATTAATACTAGGTCACCAATGTCAAAATGTCTATTGAGAACCTTCATATTGTAGCTATTACGAAGACGATTTTGATATGCTTGCAAATGATCTAATGCTTTTTGTCTTCACTCATCCAACAATTCTAGTTCTTGTAACCTAGAGACATGATACTCTTCATCATCAATATGACCCTTCAAGGATACCCTTAGAGAAGGTATTTCAACCTCGATAGGTAAGATAGCTTTGGACCCAAATACGAGGGAAAATGCAGTGGCATCGGTGGGAGTACAGATGCTTGTGCGATAAGCCCATAAGGCAGGATTAAGCTGTAGGTGCCAATCATGACCAACGTCATTCACAATCTTCTTAAGTATTCTAACAATAGTCTTATTAGATGCCTCAACTTGGCCATTACCTTATGGGTAATACAGGGTGGAGAAATGGTGTTTGATGTGGAATTCTTCACATAAATGGCGTACTTCTTGGTTCTTGAATGGGCAGCCATTGTCTGTGATTATGGATTGGGGCACACCATACCGACAAATGATATAGTTTAGGATAAACTTAGATATTTGTGTGTCAGTTATGTATGTCATGAGAATAGCTTCAATCCATTTGGTGAAGTATTTGGTGGCGGTGATGATGAACTTATGGTTGTTAGATGATGAAGGGTGTATCTTACCTATGAGGTCAAGTCCCCATTGGGCGAAGGGCCATGGTGAAGTAATTAGACAAGGTTCCTACACTCGCACTCTTATCAAGTCTCCATGTATTTGACATTGTCTACACTTCTTTACAAAGACATATGAGTCTTTCTCCATTGTAGGCCAATAGTAACCTAGTCTCACAATATTATGGGCTAGAGTAGGACCACTCAAATGAGATCCGCATATACCCTCGTGTACCACTCGCAAAGTTGTTTGTGCTTCTTCAGCATTGAGACATATCATGAGGGCTTTATCTAAGGTACATCTATATAGGGTTTCTCTGATGATGGTGTACTTAGCTAACTTTCAGATGAAGGTTCGACGTTGGTTATTGGACAAGTCTTGGTGTAGGGTTTGGTCAGTGAGATAATCGAATATTTCTTTATACCAAGGAGACGTAGGACCAACAATGGTACACACTATCATAGTATCAGGGACATCATAAGCGGGGACCAACAATTGTTCAACCAGAAACTCAAACTTAGGCACATTACTCAGAATATCCAACAAGGAACCCACGATGGCCATAGCATCTATAGCTCTATTCTGGATACGTGGTATTTGTTGAAAAGTTATATCATTGAAATACTATTTGAAACTATTAGCCATTTGCTTATAAGGTGCAATATTTTCATCCTTAGTCTCATAGTCATCATTTACCTATCAGATTACTAGTTGAGAGTTGCCAAAAACATGTAGGCTCTTGATTTTCCATTGAGCTGCCATTTTTAACCCTGTCATTAAAGCTTCATATTCTGCTGTATTGTTGGTACAAGGGAAAGTGATCCTGAATGATTTAGGAATGGTATCACCTTGAGGTGTAACAAATAAGATACAAGCTCCTGAACCACAAATTATATGTGACCCATCAAAGTAGAGTTTCCATTCGGTTTTAATGTCAATGTTGAAGAGAAATTCATCTAGAAAATCTGCCACTAATGGATGGTCTACCTTTATAGGTGCATCTGCTAGTTGATCTACAATCACCTGTCCTTTTATAGCCTTCCTTTTGACATACTGAATGTCATACTCGCTAAGTATCATAACCCATTTAGCCAATTGGCCTGTTAAAGCTGCCTTACTTAGGAGGTATTTAAGTGGATCAATATTTGCAATTAACATTGTTTGTCGATTGAGCATATAGTGTCAAATATTTTGGGTAGCAAAAACTACCACAAGACAGGCACATTCTATGTTGCTATAATTCAATTCATAGCCCACTAAGGTATGACTGATATAATAGACTACTCTCTCATGACCTTGATCACCGTGTTGTGTGAGAAGAGCCCCTAATGTTGACTGAGTTGCTAAGATGTAAAGTATCAATGGTTTTCCCTCTGTAGGTGGCATTAAGATTGGTGGAGTAAGCAAATAGTCCTTGATTTTCTGGAAGGCCTCCTGACATTTAGGTGTCCACACAAATGGTACTCCTTTCTTGAGTAGATGTTGAAATGGGTGCATTTTATCCACCAGTTGTACTATGAAATGCCTAATGGACTGTAATCTCCCTTGTAGGGTTCTGAGTTGACCAATGCTGACTGGAGGAGGAATTTCTATGATAGCTCTTACCTTCTCTGGATCTACTTCAATGCCTCTTCGAGAGATGATATACCCTAACAGTTTCCCTGATTTCACCCCAAAGACACACTTCTTCAAATTTAGCCTGACATTATAATTCTCTAGCCTCTAGAATATCTTGTCTAAGACTTTCAAATGATCTTCCCTTGTTTCTGATTTTGGGATAATGTCATCTACATAATCTTCCACGAGAGTATGTACAAAGTCATGGAAAATCATAGTCATGGCCCATTGATAGGTATCCCCTGCATTCTTAAGGCCAAATGACATAACATTCCAATAGTATGTTCCCCATGGACATGTGAAAGTTGTCTTGTGTTGGTCTTCAGGTTCTATCTTAATCTGGTTATATCCAGAGAAACCATCCATGAGGGATAGCATCTCATATCCTGCTGTAAGGTCTACTATCATGTCTATATTCGACAAAGGGAAGTCATCCTTAGGACATTCCTTATTGATGTCTCTAAAGTCAGTGCAAATGCAAATGCTCCTAGTTGGCTTAGTCATTGGTACAAGATTTGATATCCAATCTACATTGTCTATTGTCCTTATGAATCCTACATCCAAGAGTTTCTTAAGTTCTACCTTGACCAATAGAGCAATTTGCAAATGAATTTTCCTCAACTTTTGCTTGAATGGATTAATACCTGGCTGTAGTGGTAAATGATGCAATATTAGGTCAGGATCTAGCCCAGGCATATCAGCATATGACCATGCAACATTTATCTATCTCTTTGTGAAGAAGTCCATAAACTATGGTTTTTCTATCTTTGACTGACATAGTATGATGCCTTTATATTATATTTGCCACAGCCCTTGTCTTGGATCTCGAGTTTAGGAGTGGATGATGGTGGTTTGAATGAAATAGAGTTAGTGAGACATGATGGGTCAACGTATTGGGATAAAGTGGATGATGAAGCTTCTTGGTTAACTGGTACTTGTCATTGTGGAATTTCCCTTAGGCTTGTACAATACTGAAAAGGATCTAGATCACCATCAATGGTGATCTCTGTGCCATTATATGGGAACTTGAGACATTGGTTATATGTTGAAGGTACAACTTTCATTGCGTGTATCCAAGGTCTACCTAACAACAAGTTGTACGGGAGGGTGAGATTCAAGACTTGGAAGCTGGTGTTCATGATTGTTGGGCCAATTTGGATAGGGAGTGTGACAACTCCTTTGGACAATCTTTCCTCATCATCGTAAGCCTTGATGACTATACTCTTGGAGGTATCTATGCAGTCTTTTGAGAATCCTAGTGCCCTAACCAATTTTAGGGTACACAGGTTCAAACCTACTCCTTCGTCTACCAAGACTCATCGGACTTTGTTTTCATGGACTAGGACTTCAAGATGTAAGGGGTCATTGTGATTAGACTTTTCAGTTGAGTAATCCTATTGGGAAAATGTGGCATGATGTGAGTTGGTAAAATATCCCACCATTTCTTCAAAATGATTGACATCTAAGTCTATAGGAACAGTTGTGTTCTATAGAGCTTTGTCAAGAAGGGCTCGATGCTCAGGTGATAAGGTCAACAATTCCAAGATAGATATTTGCATGGGGGTTTTACTCAATTGATCAAGAAGGTTTTACTTGAACTTGGAAGCTTGCGTAGGTGGCTCGGAAGAAGGACTATGAATAGTAATCTTAGTTCTGCGTGTGTTTAATTACATTCTGGATGCTTCTTAATGGTGAAGGTATTGACATTCTCATTTGCGGCTCGTAGGTGATTTATGATCTTTCCTTTACCATAGTCATACTTGGTATTGTTATAATTGGTTGATGGATTGTTCTTGGGTCCCAAACTGGAGGCTTTTTATTTTGTGTGGTCATGTAACGGGTCCGTGAAGACTTTATGATCACTTTTCTTGGTGTTTTTCTATGCACCAACCTCTATGGTTCCATTTTCAACAAAATCTTGTATTATATTCTTGAGTTGGCTACATTGTTGGAGGTTGTGCCCTTTTGTTTGATGATAGTCACAAAAAGATTTATCATCCCACCATGAAGGTTTGAACTATCTAGGATCATACTCTCTTGGTTCCAAAGGTTTGATGAGATTATGCTTAATCAATTCTTTGAAAATAGTCTCGATTGGTTGTCCTAAAGGTGTAAATTCACGTGTAGGAAATCTCCTTTGTTGTGGTCTTTGTTGTTGTGAATTTTGGACATAGTTAGTTGTTTGATCTGGACAATTCATCATGTCTTGATTGGAATTGTAACCTCTAAGTGTGATAACTGGTCCTATATGTATGTGTTTAGCATCAACAATGCCATCATTTGTAACATTCTTGTTTCTAGACCAGATTTTTTTTCTATCATTTGGTGCATTCTGATGTTGCACAATCGGATTTTTGCCTGGTACTTTTATTTCTCCTTTGTCTATAAGGCCTTTCTCAAGGATGATTCCATTTTGTACCAACTCTGAGAGTGAAGTACAATAGTGTACCCTTAAGTCACTTTGCAATTTGGGGTTGATGTTCTCGAGGAGTATCGTGACCTTTTGTTTTTCCGGTATTTCAACTGGACATCTACTAGCTAGACTTCACCATCTCTAGAAGAAAGTGGTGAAAGTTTCACCATCTTCTTGTGTTGTGTGGCACAAGGTTGCAATTGTTACCTCATTGTCTATGTTAAGGTGAAATGTTAGACAAATTTTTCAACTATTTCACCCCAAGATCGTATACAATATGGTAATTTAGAGAACCATTCAAGTCCTATCCCGACAAGGGTTCATGGAAATAGTCTCATCAAGTATGTGGGGTCATATGATATGTCCATGCATGCTATTGAAAACTCTCTAATGTGTTCTAAAGGATTCTTTCTCCCATTATACTTAGGCAAAACCGGTATAATGTATCCATGGGGGAAAGGTGTCATGTAAAGTGCTTTGTTAAAGGGACATGGACATACGTCTTGCGCTGAGATAGTTTGTTTTTCGGACATAGACATGTTGTCCATCTGCTATTGAAGAGTTTGCATTTGGTTTTGAAGGACATCGACTTGTGTCAAGGACATGGTGTTTGTGATATTTGGATCCATATAGGTGTTTTGATACACCATGTTCTGTGATGGGTTATAATTGGGCGAGGGAATATATCCTGTCAAAATATTTTGATTCGGTATAGGGATATTCCCTGTCTGAACGGTCTGAGTTGGTATAGGAATGCTTCCTATCTGAATTGCCTGATTTGGTATAGGAATGCTTCTTGTCTGAATGATTTGGTCTGGTATAGGTATATTTCTGCCAACTTTGGTTCTCTAACTAGTCGTGTTGGTGCTAAAGGGGTTGGAGGAAGTTGCCCCCGCAGTGAATTGTAAACCTTGTGTTATGTTGAAAGGGGTTGTGTTTACAATCGACAATGTTTGAGTTGGTATACCAGTTGGTATCACTACAGTAATTTGGGGAATAGAGATTGTTGATGTTGCAGTTTGGGATGGTTGAGTTGACTGTGTTTGCAAGGTACAAATATCAAATCGTATGGGTAGTTTGGCACCTTCTACTAGCAACGTTGCTAGATAGCGTTGAGGATCATTTAGCAAACATTCATCCATAAAGGATGCAAATTCAGGATCTTGTACTACTGCGTCTATGTCTTCTATGTAAATCTGCCCATGTGTGTCTCTAGTGACATGTTTTTCAAGTAAAGGCTTGTGTGGGCATTTTCTTCCTAATGGTTGGTTTCCGAATGGATTGATGAATTCATTGGGGTCTGTCATTGCTTTGTGTTTCTTTTTGGACCTTGTTGCGACCATGAAAAAGTTGCTCAAAATGGGTAATGCAGACTATGTCTAAAAACTGATATGACCTATCTCTATGTTTTTGGATTTTTTTGACAATAAATGAAGTAGCTAAAATGGTTTCTAAGAAGACATATACTAAGATGATGTATGATAGGATGGACAATATGCAAAATTTTGAGTAGACTATGATGATAAATGAGTCTAAGATGGTATAACCTACCACCTATGGAATAAATGCATGCAAAGACTTGTTTTTGACCAAGGAACCTGATTGTATGACAAGGACAGTTGACAAGGTGAATTTTTCAAACTAGACTGTTGAGCTGAAAAGATCCACTAGATGGGACTAAAGTGACAAGGTTCAATGATTTTGACAAACCGGAACATGAACATTTCCAATGACAAGGAAAGTTATCTATTCTATGATATGCAATTTCCTAGGGAGTATCTATATGCATGCAACTTAGGATGACTATGACTAAGACATTTAATTTGACCAAGACGTATATGACACCTAATGATACAAGGTTTTTGAGCAAAATTTACCAGTTTCTAATCCAAGGTTGATCTTAAGAACCTCAAGCAAATAGTGACAATGATGTTTTTGGACTCAGCTCACGGTTTTTGATGTTTTCTATTGACAGGCAAATGCGGTTCACCTAACAGTTGCGGTTTAGATTCTGACAGATGCGGCTTTTGACAATGCATGCAGTGTTTCTAACAGTTGCTATTTTTCCTATGACAAATGCAGTTTTCCGATACACATGCAGCTCAAAAACTGACAGATGTGGTTTGCATGCACACATGCGACTTAGAATGTGACAGTTGCGAGTCGTGATATGTAGATTATGAAAAGTGAATGTTTTAACAAACAAATGCGGACTTTCCCCTAACAGATGCGACTCGCTAATACATATGCAGCGTTTAAACTGACAAATGTGACTCGGTTGTCTGACAGTTGAATTTTTTCTGAAAGTTGTTGACTGACTTTGTTTGTTTGATCAAGATTTTGATGAATATAGCAAAGAACAAATACAAAAATTGATGTATTTCAATTTTTGTGATGGTAAGGACTGTTAAGACTTGAAAAAAATTTACAACCTAGGCTTTTTAGACAATACTTGTTGAATTCTTATTTGGATTTCTCCAGCTACACATATTTATGGTGAATGACTAGTAGCTTGACCCCACTGGCTCCCCTCCATGACACTCACTTATACGGGGTAGCCAAGCTACTATATCCATGAAACTCCCATGGCATACATTTCATTTCCACACATAAACCATAAGAATATAAGATGGCTTCACAGGGTCGACCCTGCTGCACCAACAAGTAGGTAGGATTTTGGTAACTCTACAACAAGGTATTTAATAAGGGCATTCCATTCGTGGGATGCTATCCAATGTTGGCGAGAGTCCATTTTTGTCCATCTCGTCAGAATAGTGCACATGATTCATGGGCTTTCCCCAAGAATCCTCTTTTATATACCAGGTGGAAGTCACTTGGCTTTAGCATGCTACTGGTATGAGTCATCTTGGGGTGAGTATTTTTTCCCACCAAGACAGACCCAAGTTCTAGAGTCAGTAACCATTTCTCTTACACCCAAGATCGCATGACTGCGCAAGGGGAGAGGATAATTCGGTGTACTGAATCGTAAGGGTTACAAATGTTTGCAAAGCACCAGACAAAGAAGACAATGGTTCTTTTTAATCCAAATGACAATTTTCTATCTATCAATCAAAAAATTCATTTTAAACCCACACGACGATTATCTATCTACCAAACAAAAGCTTGCTTAAATAAATAAATTAACACAAAAGCATTAGGTCCTGCATGCAAATTTATAAGTAGTTCATTGTCCTTTAGCTTTCATCTTGCAGAAAATTGGCTTAGGTTTTTAAATGTCTTCTATTCTTCGTCCTACAAACACTATGTTATTCCACCTTGACACAACTGAAACATACATTAGCGAAAATCAAAACAACCTAAAAAGTGAAAACTGACAATATGGATGCATGGAAATTAACAAAAAAACAAGTGCAAAAGTTTTACCAGCTAGATGCGGCGTTTGGAGCCACAGATGCGGTTTGACGGTTGACAGGCGGATGCAGTTTGCGAACTTTGTTAACAGGCGAATGCGGTTCATAACCTCTATTGGTGTTTTTTCTTGTAAACTAGGTTTGTCTCCTAATCTACCTATGGAATTTCCAAATTTCCAATCAAGGGCAGCTCGCAGGACCTAGACCAACTGACGAGGATTATTTTTTAACAATAAACCTCCTACACTTTGGGCTCTGCAAGACCAGGGAGGGTGATCCCAGTAATGAGTTTACAACTTCTGCAACAAAATCATAAATAGTCATTAACTTCAAAAATAGATAATCTCACTTAATAGCTCAACAGAATTGGATAAGACTGAAATGAATTGGCTGTTCATCAGTAATATCAACCACTTGGAGCATGAGATGGTTATAACATAGTTTCATGGTGAAAGATAAATCATAAGTTTTAAAATGGTGGTAGCAAGCCCCAGGTGAAGACAAACAAAACACTGCATCACAAAGAATAGATGCAAATCAGACCAGTGCCATATCCATTGGAGGAGTCAAATTCACCAACACCTAATGGTTCATAGAAGATTTTAACACATAACATATAATATCTCTGATTATATTGCCTTATAGTATCACCAATTTGTACCTCAGCTCAATACTTCTTACCCAATCCTTGTACAGAACATATCAATCTGCAATCTCATTTAAGCAGTTTAATTAATTCTTTGAATCAAAGCTAAAACCAGAATTGCACACACCACAACAGTGAGAAGAACAGAATAACCCTTGATTACTTCATTCAAAATTCAAATACATTTGCACATAGGAGAGACATGAGCCTAGATTTGCTAGTTAAACTCAAATTCCAGTACTATTATGAAACACTAAATCCCGATAAACTCAAAATCTATAGCAAAATGACACAAAACCCACTTGCATTACCTCTGTAACTATATATTTTACAATTTGAAATGCAGCTCCACACCAGAATTTTGACTAGCTAACTTGCTAACCAAACTTGCTAACTTGCCCACCTCCCCATTGGCGTGGGCCTCTTTTTACCCTTAACTGTTTACTTCCTTTTTTCCCTAATTTGTTTGTTCTACCATGGTAGCCAACTCCCTTGCTGCGTATGGTGGTCTCCTCTTCAACTGGTGAATGAGCCCTTCATCCATGTGAGCGTCCACTTCCCTATTGGCGGGCCTTTCGTTCACACCACAGGCCATACCATGCCTCCACTCTCTTCTTCAGGCCGCGGGTCCCTTCCTACTGGCATTTTCCCAGATCTCTGCCAACCATGGACTCCACCCTTCAGCTACTATTTGACTACGCTGGTAACATAGATCCCTCCTTCCTAAATGTTGGCCCCCTCTGTTCTTCATATTGGCCGCTTCATGAACTGAATTTTGATATGCATAGTTGCATTGTATTGCATAGTTGCATTGTATTGTGCTCTTCATTTTGTCTTGTATGACATGACTGTCATCCTTTGGTAATTTTCTTGATTCTCTAGCTGTTGTAGACCACCACATTATCCATTTCCACTCACAACCAATGTGAGCAATCCTTGAATGCATGACTTTCCACACCATCATAGTTTTGTAACCCAAGCAGATAATATCACTATTAATTGGTTATTTGCGATACCATAAAAGTGTGATTTGAGGGAGAAACAAAGATGAGTATTCCTATGCAAGATGTAACATTTTCACCTTCACTTGTGCAAAGCATGTCGGGTCCCCATGTGGCTCAGCTAAAAAAAATTTCATTTTCAAACAACTTTCACCCTCAAATGACTTGACACTGCATTTTTAATAGCTTAGAAGTTGAAAAACGAACTGGGTCACCATTAAAAACTGCTTTCCGGCACATTTGGAAAATGGGTAAAATAGGTCAAGTTGCTTCACGAATCGTTCTTGAAATTTGAACAAACGACCTCACGAGACCTTAAAAACTTGCAAGCATTTAGACATTTGATCCATGAGTATAGTGCAAAAGATAGCTTAGAGAAATCAATTATGAGGAACCGAATTTTAATCGGCAAAGTTTCCCATTAAACCTTTCTGAAATAGCAACTGTTCTGCACCAATTAAAACTGATCCAACTGCCCATTTGTAAAAATAACAAATCAACTCTTGGTGAGTTGCCATCAGACATAGTAAATCATTAAGGTACCCTGAGCATGTGTCCAAAAGGAATTGCTTTGAAACATCACCGATCAAAAGTTATTGACAGTCAATGTTGGCCACTCAGAAGGGCTTTAAGGAATGCAGATGTGAAACTAAACAAATTGCATTTGGTTTCGGTCTGCTAAAAATAGTAAATCAAATCATTAGGCTCTGAAAATTGACACTCGAGATCATTTAGGTATGGAGAACATAGAACAACATTCATTTTGACATAACAGTCAACTGGTTGCGAAATCCAAGCTCAAACAGGAGGCTATTTCGCAAACTGACAAATCTGCAAACAACAGAACAGTGCAAAAGCCCTCCAGCTTCACTTTTCAAAACCCTAACAGAACCTATCATGGGGAGCTAAAAATTGACACACACATTCACATATGTCAATCAAATACATCTACAAATGGGTTTTGTTTGGAAATCAACATGCCTCAAGTTTTGGTTCTCCAAAGTGGGTTATTCAAACTGACCCCTCAAGTGCACTTCTAAAAGTGCAGAGGTAAAATTTCTCGAAATGGGCATCTCAAATATGCAAAATTTGAGAGTGCCAACAATGGCTCCATCTGGGGATGTATGCCCCTTGTGGGCATAGCAAGATTCCAGATCTTTGGGGAGAGTAGACAAAATTCAGAATCTGTCAAGTGCCTCCAAACTGCTCCCCGATTCAACTTTCATTTTTTAACTTCATCTGATGACCCTAGGTCACCAAATGAAAAATGGGAATCAGCATTTACCTCTATCAAATAAAATTTAGTGAAAAGAGTTGATCCCCCTTAACTCATGCTTGCACTTATCAAACTGTAATAACATGCACAACTACAACTTTGCAAACACAAGTGTCAAGCTGCCTCTGGACAAGTAGAAACTTGCTCTCTGTTCAACTTCATTATATGGCAACTAGAGAAAAAGGGTCATATCACTATCATATTCTTCAATTTATGATTTTATAGCAAGTGACATGATTTGAAAATAATGATCAGGACCATATGAAATCCTGGTCTGATCACAACCCTCTACCTGAATAAACATGTTGGCCTCTCCTATCAGGCAATCATTCATGACATTATCAACATGTTCACAATCACTGGGCATCTGAAATTCAGACATACTTTCAAAATGTTGATTATCATGTGGCAACAACCTATCACATTCATCATATGAATCATTCTCAAGCTGAAAACAACTTGCCTCCATATCTTGCAGATTGCCACATTCTACGAAAATTCCTTCTAGCTGACAAAAATAGCACTTACACTTTGTTGTATGGCTGGAACTATTAGGCTCAATCTGATTGTTAGTTTGCATGTCAAAATTTAACTCATCACACGAGCTTACCAACAGATCTGTGTCATCAAGCAAACTATCTTCAAGTGCATTCAATGAGACACACTCATGCATTAGCACACTTTTCAATTGCCCTTCATCATGCTAGTATTTAAATTCATCAGGGACTCCTAACTCATCATCATCTGTAGTCATAATATCATCATCTTCAGCAATAGAAGAAGGCTCATCCACACAATGTGGCATCAAATCACTAATGACTTCCTGGTCACCACTAACATTCTCAATACAAACTAATGCAATATTCAATTCATCTGAGTTCTCAACAAAGAGTGGACTATCTCTACAACAGTAAGGATCATCATTAGTACCAATTGATGGAAAGGGAAACTCATCAAATAGAGGGTTTTGCCAAACATTAACTTTTGATGCAAACATCTTTCTCCCCTCCACATAAGATTTTGAATTTCCTGCAGCATCACTAAATTTGCTATCCTCTGAACACCAGATATCAACACTTTCAATATCACAAACTTGCTTAAGAACTAGCAATTCTGGTTCAGAGGCATAATCTGATTTGTCATTGAAATCAACATCTGTATTTACATTCAAAGGCTCAAGGCTAGGCTCACAGCTAGGCTCGTTCAAGTCATCAAATAAAGACTCGTTCAAATCTGCATTATAATCTTCAATATTTTACTCATTAGTCATGCAATCCTCTTGGTTATCAATTGTCTCAAGCTCATCAAATTTTAAAATAGGGTGTCCCAAGATGTCTCCATCATCAAAATCTGAAAACTCAAAGGGTTGATCATAAATAGGCGCTCCCCAATCACATGAGATTGAACTGTTGAGAATATTATCACACACATAGTCACCATCTGTCATAGCAAACAAACTGTTCACTTGTTCATTCTTACTTACTTTTGGGCTATCATAACAACAATCCACATCTCCCTGTGCTTTATTATCAGACTGGGTATCTTCACTAAGCTTATCATTCACAACCTCTTGAGGGTAATCATAAACATCTTCTTTATTAAGCTAAAAACCAACAATGGTTTTGTGATTGCAGTTGCTTGTGGCTTTTCTGTCAAACTGAAATTCATCACACACTTCTTCATTTGCAGTTGACAAATTGATGTTCTCAAGAGGGCTCCCTAAATCAGCAAAATTCTTTGTCTCATCATAGAGATTTGCATCAGGACTACATTCTCCACATGTAGAATAAACATAATCAATTGTATCATCACCTGATGATGCACCCTTCTTGTCTTCAATCTTCTCAAATGTGCACTTGTCTAAAGACCTTTGATTATTTGCATTTACACAACTACTACTGATTTTATCAGCATGTTTACCCATAGTTGAAGACAACAAACTTAACACATTCATTTCTCATTTTCTCCAAACCATTTGAAACTTTATAATCCATCTGCATATCGGAGATCTAAAACTCATTTAACAATGCACAAGAGCCCTCCTCATAGGCCTAAAAATACATATGGATACAATCAGGAGTGCTAGGTCTGAAATTTTTTGGGATTAGTGAAAGAGCAACATCAAATCTGTGACTGAAATCAACACTTGACTCTTCGTTTTGCTTTCTAATTTCTTTTAACCTTTTGACAAGATCTAGAGGCTCTCTTGCAAATTATTTCTTATAAGCATTCACTGATATATCCTAGCAAGGAAATGATTTCTCAGGAAAACTTAAATACCAGTCTTGAGCTCGTGCTTCAAAGGATCTGACAAAGAATCTCATCCAGATATCCTGATCTCCAAATGAATGTTTCTCCATGAAGCTGGAAAAACATTTTACATGTGCATCTCCTCCACAAATATTGTACCCATCAAACCTAGGCAGCTTCTTATAAATATGATTTGGCATACATATAGCTCTATAGTCAACCCATGACAAATCCAACTGAGCATACAATGGGTCAAATGAATTGACAAATGGTGTAATGACTTGACAGGAAGACACCGTTTGATGGTCTCTTCACTATGCTTGTTGAGACAACTGGTATCTTTCATCCATCATTTTAAGCCTTCCTTCATTTCTATTATTCCATTCATGTCTAGACCTAGGCTTGTTAACTCTTGGTTTTTTACACTTCAAAGTATTAGATTCCTGAAGGTCCTGGCACTTTATGACCAGCCGAATCAAAGTATCCTTGGGTATCATTATATTACCTTGATAATCCATGGATATTACAAATCAAAGCTCACTAACTTTGCATAGTTACAAGCATGACTAAATGAAGAATTACCATGACAATGAATGACATAGGTACAACCCTAGCTTGCAACATGTGATAATACAAAATGGATGGAAACCATTAAAATACAAAATTGCATTCTAACCATCCATTTAAGAAAATATTTGAGCACTAGACAACACACTTTCAATGGGAATAAAAATACATTTAGCAGATCCAGCAAATGAAAGTGTGCAAAGTTAAATTTACTATCCTTTCCCTCTGGTAGTGCTAACTCACTATATAGGGAACCAAATTTCTTTCTAAGAAATTCAAAAATAGTTTTCAAGAAAGAGTTTCTCGAACACCAAAAGTGAAAATACTTGGAACTATTGCAGTAACTGTAAATCGTTCTTCTGATTGGAAAAATTTGTAGATCTTGAACCGTATTCACATCTTCATTAGGTTCTTTGGTAGAGTCGCCACCTCTTTACAAAGGACAAAAATTTGAACTCTGGAAATTCTTCACAGGTCAAATTCATTAAAAACTAGCATAAGTACTGCAACACCTTCATATCCAACAATATAACATCATATGGATTCCTTCCTCAACTTGTCAGGGTACTTCATCACAAGAGCTCGAATCTGCTTCATCTCTACTACAAATTTGTTGGGTCTTTCCCAGTTGTTCTCAAATAATGCACACAAGTGCATAGATCTTAGAGTCGCCAATCACAACTTGTGAGGTATTATGAAATAAGCATAAAGTATGGACAAATCTTGATAGACTTACATTGAAAGATGAATTACAATAGACTCTTTGGCAACATTCATGAGAATTGACTCAACCAACAAGGAGAAAGGACTTATCAAGCTCATGACTCTATAAGGTAGAAATAATTTTCAGCAATGGTTACAAAAATAATTCATAACTTTTATGACTTTGTAACAGCACTGTCTACAACTGGAGATTAAGAGCCTTCCCTTGTAGAGTCGCCATTTTGTTGGTTGTTTTTTCTTGTAAACCAGGTTTGTCTCCTAATCTACCTATGCAATTGCCAAATTTCCAATCAAGGGCAGCTCGAAGGACCTGGACCAACTAACGAGGATTGTTTTTTAACAATAAACCTCCTACACTTTGGGCTCTACGAGACCCAGGAGGGTGATCCCAGTAATGAGTTTACAACTTCTGCAACAAAATCATAAACAATCATTAACTTCAAAAACAGATAATCTCACTTAATAGCTCAACATAATGAGATAAGACTGAAATGAATTGGTTGTTCATCAGTAATGTCAACCACTTGGAGCATGAGATGGTTATAACACAATTTCATGGTGGAAGATAAATCATAAGTTTTAAAATGGTGGTAGCAAACCCCAAGTGAAGATAAACAAAACACTGCATCACAAAGAACAGATGCAAATCAGACCAGTGCCATATCCATTGGAGGAGTCAAATTCACCAACACCTAATGGTTCATAGCATATTTTAACACATAACATATAATATCTCTAATTATACTACCTTACAATATCACCAATTTGTACCTCAGCTCAATACTTCTTACCCAATCCTTGTACAAAACATATCAATCTGCAATCTCATTTAAACAGTTTAATTAATTCTTTGAATCAAAGCTAAAACCAGAATTGCACACACCACAACAGTGAGAAGAACAGAATAACCCTTGATTACTTCATTCAAAATTCGAATACATTTGCACATAGGAGAGACATGAGCCTAGATTTTCTAGTTAAACTCAAATGCCAATACTGTTATGAAACACTAAATCCCGATAAACTCAAAATCTATAGCAAAATGACACAAAACCCACTTGCATTGCCTCTGTAACTACAAATTTTACAATTTTAAATGCAGCTCCACACCAGAATTTCAACTAGCTGACTTGCTAACCTAACTTGCTAACTTGCCCACCTCCTCATTGGCATGGGCCTCTTTTTACCCTTAACCATTTACTTCCTTTTTTCCCTAATTTGTTTGTTCTGCCATGGCGGTCAACTCCCTTGCTGCATATGGTGGTCCATTCTTTAGCTGGTGTGTGAGACCTTAAAAACTTGCAATAATTTAGACATTTGATCCATGAGTACAGTGCAAAAGATAGCTCAAAGAAATTAATTACGAGGAACTAGATTTTAATCAGCAAAGTTGCCCGATTGAACCTTTCTGAAACAACAACCGTTTTGCACCAATTAAAACTGATCCAACTGCCCATTTGTAAAAATAACAAATCAACTCCTAGTGAGTTGCCATCAGACATAGTAAATCATTAAGGTACCCTGAACACGTGTGCAAAAGGAATTGCTTTGAAACATCACCAATCAAAAGTTATTGATAGTCAAATTTGGCCACTCAGAAGGGCTTTCAAGAATGCAGATGTGAAACTAAACAAATTGCATTTGGTTTTGGTCTGCTAAAAATAGTAAATCAAATCATTAGGCTCTAAAAACTGACACCCGAGATCATTTAGGTATGGAGAACATAGAACAACATTCATTTTGACATAACAATCAACTGGTTGCGAAATCCAAGCTCAAACAGAAGGCTATTTCACAAACTGACAAATTTGCAAATAGTAGAACAGTGCAAAAGCCCTCCAGCTTCACTTTTCAAAACCCTGATATAACCTATCATGGGGAGCTCAAAATTGACACAAACATTCACATATGTGAATCAAATACATTTGCAAATGGGTTTTTCTTGGAAATCAACATGCCTTGAGTTTTGATTCTCCAAAGTGGGTCATTCAAACTGACCCCTCAAGTGCACTTCTGAAAGTGCAGAGGTAAAATTTCGTGAAATGGGCATCTCAAATCTACAAAATTTGAGAGTGCCAACAACTTCACGGATATGGTTTTCGGTGATGGATGCATCGCTATTTTTCATAGATGCGGCTCATAGATACAGATGTGTCATTTTGTAGAACAAATGCGGTGGCCATATGAAAAACCTGCAGAAAAGAACAAAAAATGGAAAAATGGAAAGATGAAAATATGTGCGGATTTTGAAGCGTGTTCACGTCGGGTTCACCAAATGTAACATTAGATTAAAATATGTAGATGTATCTTTCAAATGATGATGAGATGGATAATCTGCAACTAGAATAACAAAGTTAAATCCTAATCTAAACAATAATCTAAAATATAACAACAAAGAGCAAGGAAATAAACTAAACAAAACTAAACAAATTAATGGAAAGATCTCACCGAATATGCGTTCACCCCTTCGAATTACCTTGATTATTCTTCTCCATTTTGCCTTTTCAGTATTCTTGCCCTCAGATTTTTGTGTTTGAATGCAATTATAACTTCCTCGAGTGTCTAAGCAAAATATCGAAGATAAGTCTCTTCTCAAAAGTGTATGATTTCGGGAGGAGGAATAATGATAATGACAGGCCATTTTATAGATTTTGGGTTTTCTAACGATCGGCTCAAATTGAAAGAGAGATCGACGGATGAGATTGATGAATGCCATGCGATGTGAGTTCTGTCTCAGATAGAACGTGAGTTAGAACACAAGTTCAGGATCTTAATCTACAAAAATAGAAGAAATAGACTTTGTATGCAAAAGCCAAAGTTGGAACTCAAAGACTAATGCATTCGAATGCAAACAGGAGTTAGAACTAGTTAATCAACTAGTTGTGACAGAGAGTTTTCTCGCAGAGATAAATAGGTGTTGAATTTAGAGATAACTGGAGAACTAAAAATAGATCTTGAGTCAGAAGGTGAGTGAATGACTTAGATAGCTAAATGATAGAGGAATGTGACATAAATAATTAAATATGAATTAAATGTTAATTTAATTCAACATTCGAAAATAAGAGACTTTGATTAAATAAATAAAGATAATTTATTTAATTTGACTGTTTGAAAAGGATAATATAAGTAATTAAATAATAAATATTTAATTATAGATAAACGGGTTAAATGAATAATTAAATAAAGATATTTAATTAAATTTGGAAAAGTATTATAAAGGGGTAATTAAATAATAAATTATTTAATTGATAGATAAAGGGGGAATAATTAATTAGTTCGCAACATAATTAAATAAAGATTAATAATGAATTAATGAGTTAATTAAAAAGGGGTATCTAATTAATAGAGGAAATATGTGTTAGAAAGGTTAATTAAATAATTAAGATTATTTAATCAAGACCAGGGACTATAGAAAATTATGTCGAATGTGTACTCGCAGGCCTAGACCAATTTTTGGTATCTACACAAAGAGTATATCCACATGCATATATATGTCATAAATAGAACACGTCGTGAAGAGGAAATCACAGTTTCGTAGGGTGCTCGCAAGTGAGTGATGTGATACCATCCTCTTCACCAATATAATATTACTAACTTACGTATCTAACATATTACTTTAATCAACAACATAAAACATCATTAATTTGAATATCCACTTATGCTAATTCAAAACATGCCATCAAAATAACATCAAAATACAGTATCATCACATCAAGATACATCACGATAAAATAGTGATCAACTATAACCAAGTACATAGTCAAAGTACAAACAAAAACTAAAGCATAATAAAGGAGAACATTGTTCGCACAATAGAGCAAAATGGAGGGGTATTACACCAAGTGTTAATGGAATATTTTGTGTATAGGATGTTGTGTGAATGTTTAATAGATACATTTTTCAATAATGTTTAATTTTAGCAAAATAAATTTTATAATGTATATTATATGTAGTGCCCCTCTATGTTTGGCCCCTTCTTGATGTTTGATTAAGTTTTTTTGGGTGAGTTTTTTGATACATAGTGTTGAAATTAATTGTTTATTAAATTTGTTGTTTGCTATAGAATTAAATAGATTGTTATTAAATAAATTATGTTATTAGAAAATAAAATATAATTGTTGCGTTTTGATTAATTATTAAATTATAAGTGCTTTCATAATTACATATAAAAATAAATTATTATTTAATATTAAAGTTTTAATTAATTTAAATTGTGAGTCCAAATATTAAAAGAAAATAAAATATTAAAATTAGTATTAATTTCAAATCAAGATAAATGATAAGAAATTTTTTTTTAAAAGATAGAAAGTTTTGCATGCAAGTTCATGCATAGTTTCGAACTCATGGTCAAAAAAAGAAACTTGTTATTTTTACGATTTTTTTATCCGCTTTATGTTTTCAAAAAACAAAAGCTTTCCTTGGTTATTAAATATCATTTTTGGGAGATTTTGGGGGAGGTTTTTTTATTTTTTGTTTTCGAATGGGAACTAGGTCTGAAGAAATTCTTTTGTAGAATAGTTTTGTTTTATGATTTGTTTTAAAAAGAAAATATTGGAGTTAAAAAATAAGTGGAATCATTATTGAGTTGTTTTGAAGAACTGGATCGTTGAGAATGTGAGAGTTGATCTCGGCATCATTTTTCTGTCCCACCAGTGATGGAATCTAGGTTGGTTTTGTAAGTTGTATTTCTTGAGTTTTCTTCTTCATTTAAAGAAAACAAATTTGTGTCTATTGTTGTAGTTTGAAAATGTGATTTTCATTTGTCTTAATTTTTTTTTGAAATAAATATAAATAGAAGTTTGTCTGACCAATTCTTGAGGATTTTCAAACACTTTTTTGTTAATAGTTTTGTGCTTATTCTATAAAAATTATTGCTGCCTTGAAGCCACATTTCTTATTGGAATTTTGTTAATTTTGTTTATTCCATTTATAATTCTTCAATTTTATTGCTTTTGTGAATGTTTTATTAAACCCAATCTGTGTATATCTTGCAACCATTGCATTTGATGTGATTGAATATGCTTTTCCCTGCTAAATGCATTTTCTTGAAAGTTTTCTAAATACATTTTCTCCACCATTTTTCTTTGGCATTTAAATGTTAAGCTTTAGCCTATTGTATTGCATACAGTGTTATTGATTTATCTTCTACCAATAAATCAATTGCGTCGTCCATAACTTTTTTTTTACGAACTAGGTTGGTGGGAAATTTATAGGTGTAACTAAGGTATATTTCCAAGGTTAGTATTAAATCCTAGTGAGAAATAAAACCCTAGTATAACTATGAAGCACAAAGGAGGAAACAAAGAAAAAAAAGGAACAATGTCACCAATGCTCCTCAAAAACTCCATGATTCACCTCCATAGCCCTTCTCCATTTGCAACAAATATATGGTTCGCCCTCAAATTTTTGTGAGAAAATGTGCCTATGACATGTCCTAGAAAATATTGAAGGATTTCATGTGATAATGCAAGTGAAAAATAAATATTGCATGCAATAGAAAAACCAATAAAATGAAAATGTTAGAAAAATGACAAGAAGTGTGAGAGAATGCAAGATGCCAAGAGATTAAGAGATGTCAAAATGAGGTTGATTTTGGCATTTTATAGAAATGCCAATTTTGAATGCAAAGCCAAGATTAATAAATGACTAGTTCCCTAAGATCAATGGTTGGAATTAAATGTAACAACTATCAATTAGGGTTAGGGAAACATTAGGTTAAAATTTGAATTGAATGGCTGAGATTTGATTTTACCAAATCAAATCAATGGTCAAGGTTGCATGTGACAAGAGGAGATATGGGCACGAAAAAAGAAAAAGTTGGAAAATCAGATAATATTAGAAATTATTTGATTTATAGATGAAAGTTGATTTTTTGAATTAAAAATTAATTTAATTCAAAAGTGGGGCCATTCGATAGTGAATAATTAATTTAAATTATTTACTTGGTGAGAAAATAGAAAGTGGACAATTTTAAATAAATAATTTTATTTAAAATTAGAAGGAAAGTTGCAAATAATTATTTTAAATTATTTACTTGGTGAGAAATTAGAAAGTGGGTAATTTTAAATAAATGATTTTATTTAAAATTTGAAAGAAAGTTGTAAAAAATGATTTTAAATTATTTACTTGGTGGGAAATTAGAAAGTGGGTAATTTTAAATAAATGATTTTATTTAAAATTAGAAAGAAAGTTGATTATGGAAGGACAGTTGGAGAATCAAATAATAAATTAAAATTATTTGATTTAAGAGGCTGAGTTGGCCTTTTGAATTATAATCAAATTAATTCAAAAGTGGGACATGTGACAAGCTGATTTTTTATTTAAATAATAATTTAATTCAAAATAGGAAAAAGATGACAAATTAATAGGCAATTAAAATTTATTTAATTATGGAAGAGGAGGATAAATGAATAATTAAATAATTAAAATAACTATCTAATTATAATGGAAAGATGATAAATAATTAAATAAATATAATTTATTTAATTATAGAAGAGAAGGATATTAGTGACGTAATTAACTAAAATTTATTTAACTAATCAAAGAGGAAAATAATGGATGGCAATGAATTAATTAAATAATTAAAATTATCTAAGCAATAGAAGACTTATGACAATAGAAAAATGGTATTAGCAAGTTTAGGACATTTTTATGTGTCTACATTTTGCCTCTCTTTGTCATAATGCATTTTATCACATTGTGACAAAGAAGATAAGTAAAAAATATGCCCTAGTGTGAAAGTGAGGAGAGGAATGATGATGAGGATGTAGTGGTATGCCCCCTCGAGAGGATGATCGAGTTCAGAGAACACGAGTGGGATCTCAAAATGGACAAGGAGACTAGAAGATAAAGGGACAAAGATAAGGATGATGAAGATGCATACTAGAGGAAATGTTAGAGGGGAAGAGAAGAAGGGTGGGAAGGGAAAGAAACCTTCAATATTTGCCAAAGAACTAATAGGTGTTGCTCAAATCATCATTGGGCAGATTATTGTAATGGCCAACAAACACTATGATATGACATAGATCAATAGTGTGCAAAGTTGAACCATCACATAGGACAAGAAATCATAGACAAGGATGATCATGACACATACGAGGAACTCAATTTCCCCTAGTACTTTTGAGATAACCACCCACAAATAGATAAGACTAGTCATGAAATTTCATTGCTCCTCTAAATCTGAATTTTGGGACATCCTTGAGGACCTAGCCACATGATAGCTATAAAAGACAAGATGATCATCATACTACGTCGTTGCTCCTCTAAATCCTGCTATCAAGACATCCTTGAGGAACTAACAACAGGATGATAAAGAAAGGAAAAGACAATCATCATGATATGTCATGGCTCCTCTAATGCAAGGAACTAGTAGCATGATGAAAATCAAAAGACATATAATGTTTGCCAAGTGTTTGCCAAGTGTTTTTCCAATGTTCATAGGTCAAATGTTTTAGTGTTGAGATGCCAAGTTTGATGAGGTCAAGGTTGCCAAATGTTAGGGGATATTGAATTGAGGAAGGACATGTCCTAAATGATGTTGATGTTTAGAGGATCGATTCTCAAATGTCAGGAGAATCTCCCAAAATGCCAAATGATAATGATAAGAGTTATTATTGAGAAGGACACATCCAAAGAATAACCAAGAGTTTTGTTAGGTTGATAGAGTTTGAATAGATGATCGAATTGACCACATGCTAGCGTTAACATGTCAATTTGATGAAAATGTCAATTGAAGAGGTTGCTACTATTTGCACGACTTGAAGATATTTGATGTGTGTGAAAGTGCAATGTCATGAACCCTAATGGACTGACCTAGTGTGGCCTCAAGGACTCATCAATTGATGGCCTTACCTACGTCATGGACTCAGATACCTTGTAGTTCAACACGACCAATGACTTTTTCTGAAGGATAGAAGATTGAGTCATGATTTTATTTTTCCAACCTAAAAGGATGGACCTAATGTGGCCTCGGGGGTACATCAAATGATGACCTTGCCTACATAGAAAATGTGCAGAGGAAACATAGTTCGATGATGACACTAACTGACTGACATGATTGAATTTGACTCTGTTTTGGGATTTTTGAGTGTTATTTATATTTTTTTAGGTTTTTGACATGTTATGCTTTTTTTTTTGGATTTTGAAGTTTTATAATTTTTTTGTATTTTTTCAGGACATTTTCTGATTTTTATGGCTTTTTGATGTTTTATGAGGATCATGAAAAATGCATGTGAATGATTCCTACAAGCAAGTGAGCACACATGCACAAGAATCCAAGGACAACAATGATCTTACTTCTAGTCAAGTTGAATACCAATTGGCAACTGATGGTGATGTTGGTGACATTATTTGACATGGGAAGGACACATCCCAAAACAATGTGAAGATGACAATTATGTGACTAAAGGATCAAGATTTGTAGTAGGGCTAGGAACAAAGCCAAGGAATGTTTTGGATAATGTTTTAGGTTTCATAGAAAGATTTTATGGATTAGACTCATTGCATTTGGAATGACTTCATTAGGACTAGATGGGATGGATGGAGGATGTTTAGACCATTGACAAGGGAAACCAAGATAGGCAATAGGTATAAAAGGAAGATGGATGGCTTTGGTAAAAGATAGGATACATGAGGATTATTGGCTAGAAGAATTATCATATGGTCTCTAAGGACAATGCCACAAAGGGATAATGAGGTTACAAAGGTAATGATATTTCATGAATAGGGTATGGTCAAAGGATAAACATGTCAAATTTTTTCCCAAAGCATGATTTATGTTTGTACCTTAATCCTTATCAAGATTAGAGCAAGTGGGAAAATGGATGGGAATGATAGGGTTTAGATGGATAGATGGAAATGTCATAAAAATTTCATGCGAAGGGTATAGGAGATGAGACAACTTTCCCTCAAGTGTAATGTTCTACATAGATAATTTATTTTACACATGATGCATGTTTGCCAGGTTTTCATCATGGTACTTATCCAAAGTGTCATAAGAATGACTTTCACTATTGGATGAAATTTTTCTCTTTACTATTTTCTAGAATTTTTGATTTTTTGGTATCACCATGATTCTTGTTTGCCAGGTTTTCATCAAGGTGATGATTTTTTTGATTTTTCAATTTTTTTTATATTTTTATATTTTCTGGATGGCTTTAATGTTTTAGATGATTACTAATGGTGTTGAATCCATTGATGGTGCTGATGTACAGATTGGTGCCATGACATGCCAATAATGACCTTTATGAAGTAGTTGACTTTTCAAGATCATAGTGCTTGCATACAACTGATTGATGTAATTGTGATCCAAGTGTTGATACTAGAGGTTGCCTTACAAAATACACACATCATGATAGAGTGCCATGAGAGTCCTTATGATAAAGAGTTGTTTCCAAGATGCGACGAATTTGTGACATGGTATTTTTGGACTTTAAGTAAGATGTAGGATTATGATAGATTATGGTAGATGTGGAAGGGTTGTTAGGATGTTTGGATGCATCACCTTTTATTTTCCAAACTTGGGATGTTGGATGACGAGATTTGGAATTTTGATTGGGATGGTGTTTGGAACCAACACTTTTAGATGCCTTCCTTGATGACCATTTTGAAGGAGGTGGACATTTATTGTATGTGGGAGTCCTCTTTTATTTTGGATCCATATTTTTATTGAGTTTTGGATTTGGAATATTTTCTTTTCTTGATCCATTTTTCTTTGGGATCCATTTTAACTTTATTTTTCCACTTGGATTTTTGATTGATTCAATGGCCTTTCACATTTGATTTTGAACTTTGGATTTGTAATAATTTTCTTTTTGTTGGCTCCAAATGGAAGGTTTATTCATGTTGGAATGATAGTTTATGGTGTGGATGGAAGGGGTGTTGGCAACAACCTTATGAAAAGGACTACTCTTGACACCCATTTTGATGTTTGCACCAAATAAAATTGCCCCCAATATCAAGGAGGTACCACTATCATCATTAGATTTTTTGACTGAGGAATAGCCAAGACCTTGATGTTTGTAATTTTCTTGAAGCTGTATGGGTTCTAGAATTCCTTTCTCATGTAGGCCTAGTCCTTTTCCTTGATAATGCATGTTCTGATATATTTTGTTTGTAATGGGGTATTTATCATTTTGGAAGCAAGATGCTAACCCGTCATTTTTCAGTTGAAAACCTTTAATCAAAATTTTCTCATTTGTAAGAAAGCCTGCTCTGACAAAGATAGATGACCATAGTTGATACGATGTCATAGCTTCACTGGCATGTGGGATATATTTTTGATTAACATCTTTGGTCTGATTTTGTGACATATTAGATTCAGATGATTCTATTGGTGCTTCCAAGTCGATGTTGGAACCGTCTTCATGACCATTGCCATAGAGCCCATTGAATTTAGTTATAGCTTGATCATTTGCAAATATGTATAGAATAGGAGATTCTTGTTCTAGAGGTAAATCATATATGTGTCCCATGGAGGAAAGTGTCTCATTTTTAGAAGTGTCAATATTTGGATCTTTGATATGGTCGTCTTCAAGTGTTTTATCATGAATGGCATAAAGGTCAAGGAGTGGATCATTTTTGGATTTTTGGTTAATAGTAGTGTCTTGATCAAAGATGGGTTCATTTTGAATGACATAATTTGAAATAGGATCTTCACCAAGGATAGGTTTGCCTTAGATAACATTGTTGTGAATGGAACTTTGACCAATGATGGGTGTATTTTGTATGTCATGACTGTTTAGGAGGACTTCTTGAATAGAATTAAGGATGGGGTCATGGTATGGACAAATTTGATCTTGACATGAAGGTAGAGTTATGGTGTCATGCTTTGGACTTTCCCTTTGACATGTATCTTCAAGTTTATTAAATGGGATGTGACTTCAGAGACCATGACTAGATGTGTTTTCATGACTAAATGTATGTTGAGATGGAGTGTCTTGGAATGGATTGGTGTATGATGGACTAGGATATGATGTAGAGACTTGGAAAGGGTTAGTGTATGAAGGACTAGGATTGGATGTGGATAAAGGAATAGGATAAGATGAAGGACTAGGATAAGACATGGAGGCTTGTAATTGATTGATGGATGGTTGATTTCCCTTGTTAAGGTTAGGGTGGGTATGACTAATGGTGTTAAAGGACTCTTGATAGTGAAGGTAGATGGATGGAGGACTAGGACTGATGGATTTTTGGTAAGATGGATAGATGGATGGAGGACTAGAGGTTATGTGTTGTTGGTAGGAAGGGCATGTGGGTTGTTGACCATGGCTTGAGGTTGATTTGCATCTAGATTGGAGGTATTATCTCTTGAATTCTATGGCTAGTTGGGCTTGACGATTACAAATAAATTGGTATTAAATTCGACTAGTAAACATGTCAAAGTGGATCGAAGACATGATGGTGGATGGCATGAGACTAAGAATATTTTTTTTTGGTATTTTTGGAATAGGGAATACAATGATGCAAGGTGACAATGCAAACTAATAAATAGGACTAAAAGGAATGTCTTATGATAAATTATGGGGGATAAAAGTATGTTATGTCAATGCAAGGTATGAGGAAACTGTAAGGTGTAATCAATTTTGATAGAATTTTTGGAAAGGCTTACTAACCATTCAAATTTTGGTCAATGTCTCAATTTTGATTGTCAAAGGACTTGTTTGAAGGACTAAATGACAAGGTGACAAAGTGAGGTTTCCACACTATACTAATGAGTTGGAAATAGCTCACCAAAGGACAAAGACTAAAGGAAATGATTTTGATTAAGTCCAATGACACTTTTGAAGACAAAGATGTGGCAAAGTATGGAAATATTTCCTATTCTAAAGTCTACAAAATGAGGATTTATGTATGATAGTGAAACCTAAGGATGCAACTAAAGATGTGCAATGGTAGACCTATGGAAAACTAAATTCAAATGAAAAATTAAAGGATGGAGGATTTGAGAAATTTGGTTTCTGTTTTTGGATAGAGACTCCAAAGAAAAAGTAGCTTTTAGATAGAAAATGTGGCTTAACAAAGCGATTGCAATTTTTAGAGGCTCAAATGCGATGCAATATATTAGATGTGGGGCAAACAAATGTAGTGTAGAGTGAAATAGGATGGTATTGTTTGCAATTTTGGAAAATGTTTGGATTGTTTTCATTTGAAGGTGTTGTTCGAGATCTATGAAAAGTGTTTATTTATTCATTGGTTCTGAAAAAACACTTGGCAAACACATTATCTTTGAAATTTGTGAAAACAAGAATATATAAGAGAAGCACAATCCTAGGGTTGGCAAGGACTATATTCTCTAGATTCCACAAGGATTTTATTCCAACCACACTTATTCTTAGTGGGTGATTTAGAAGCTTGGCCACACAGGCTCCCCCTTACATTGCACTCACTTCTTGGGTCAACCAAGCTTCAAGCTCCCATAAATCTCCCTTGGAAAGCTTTTCACTTCTACTAAGAACTACGAGAATGTGGATGCCTTAGCAATGACCATTGCTGCACCAAAAAATAGATAGGGTTTTTGGCTTCTACACAAAGATTTTTAGTTAGGGCACCCATTCGAGTGGCCACACATGAGGCAAGATTAACTCCGATAAGGAGAAATTCTAGCTTGAAGAGGTTACGCTCAACAAGGTTTTGGGGAATTTACTTGTCTATGTGACACATCCACACTCGTAATCCTAAGTTTTCCATTAGGATTCACATTTGTATATCGGTCAAGAGTAGCTTGGCTAAAGAGCTTCATTTTCGGTTTGAGTCACCTTGGGATTACCACCAACTCGGGCCCAATTCCTAGAGTCAATAATAGTTTCTCTTGCACCCAAGATTGCATGAGTGTGCAAGTGGAGAGGATACTTCTATTATTGAATCGGGTTACACAATGTTGACACTTGTTCATTTTAGTTATCAAAATTGTAAAGTGAGACAAACACCTCAAATACTTTATTCTTTTTAAACTTTAAGCCAATGTGAGACCAACAATGTTCATTTTAAACCCCATGTCATGAATATGCAAGTTCATTTTAAGCCCATATGAGTTGTAATGCAAAGTTGTGTTTAATTTAAGCCTATATGAATTGTAATGAAAAGTTGTATTCATTTTAAGCCCATGAATGTGCATGCATGTTCATTTTATCCTCATGAAATATAAATGCAATTTGTAGCTTGTAACGAGTTGTTTGTTTGATTAAGATTGTGAAAAGATTAAAAATAAAAAAATAAGGGTTAGACTCCATGCCACATGCTACAAACAAAATATTAGTAACCCAGAACCTCTAATCTACTAAAAAGAAAAAGTGCAAATCTGAAAATTCTATAAAACTTCATAAAATGTTAGGTTCACCAAGGAGGAAAATGAAACAAAACAAAGAACAAAGTTACCCAAGCTCCTCAAAACCTCCATGATTCGTCTCCATAGCCCTTCTCCATTTGTTGCAAATATGTGGTTTGCCCTCAGATTTTTGTGAGAAAATGTGCCTATGACATGTCCTAGCAAATATTGAAGGATTCCATATGACAATGCAAGTGAAAACCAAAGCCTACATGTAATAGAAAAAATTGCAAAATGACAAGAAGTGTGAGAGTATGCAAGATGTCAAGAGATTAAGAGATGTCAAAATGAGGTTTATTTTGGTATTTTATAGAAATGCCAATTTTGAATGGAGGGCCAAGATCAAAAAATGGTAGGTTCCCTAAGATCAATGGTCAGAATTAAATGTGACAAATAACAATTAGGGTTAGGGAAACATTCGGTTAAAATTTGAATCGAATGGCTGAGATTTGATTTTAGCAAATGAAATCAATGCCCAAGGTTGCATGTGACAAGAGGAAATATGGGCATAGAAAAAGAAAAAGATGGAAAATCAAATAATATTAGAAATTATTTGATTTATAGAGGAAAGTTGACTTTTTGAATGAAAAATTAATTTAATTCAAAACTGGGGCCATGTGATAGTAAATAATTAATTTAAATTATTTACTTGGCCAGAAAATAGAAAGTGGAAAATTTTAAATAAATGATTTTATTTAAAATTAGAAGGAAAGTTGTAAATAATGATTTTAAATTATTTACTTGGTGGGAAATTAGAAAGTGGGTAATTTTAAATAAATGATTTTATTTAAAATTATAAGGAAAGTTGTAAATAATGATTTTAAATTATTTACTTGGTGGGAAATGAGAAAGTGGGTAATTTTAAATAAATGATTTTATTTAAAATTAGAAAGAAAGTTGATTATGGAAAAACTGCTAGAGAATGAAATAATAAATTAAAATTATTTGATTTAAGAGGCTGAGTTGGCCTTTTGAATTAAAAATCAATTTAATTCAAAAGTGGGACATGTGACAAGCTGATTTTTTATTTAAATAATAATTTAATTCAAAATAGAAAGAAGAAGAAAAATTAATAAGCAATTAAATAATTAAAATTTATTTAATTGTGGAAGAAGAGGTTAAATGAATAATTAAATAATTAAAATAACTATTTAATTATAGTGGAAAGATGATAAATAATTAAATAAATATAATTTATTTAACTATAGAAGACACAGATATTAGTGTTGTAATTAAATAAAATTTATTTAATTAATCAAAGAGGAAAATAAAGGATGGTAGTGAATTAATTAAATAATAAAAATTATCTAATCAATAGAAGAATTATGACAATAGAAAAATGCTATTAGCAAGTCTAGGAAATTTTTATGTCGCTATAACAAGTTTCCTCGCCATGTTGTCTTCCTATCATTGTCCAAAAATCTCAAGAACCCGTATTGTGGTTTCTGAGCTATGGTTGAAATACGGGACTACTATCAAGCTATTTTGTCCATGGCTGCATACATACATATATTATATTATGGTTATAGTTAAAGAATATTTTTTCCTTTATAATTAATTAATTCATTAAGAGTTGGGGATTTATGAATATATGAATATCCTTTTTAGTATAGATAGAATGATTATTCAATTCATTCATAAAATTACTATGTGAGAAGGAATAGTGGAATATTTTATTTTTATTTTTATTTTTATTTTTTTATGAAAGTGAAATTATTTATGTAAATAGATCACTTATTTACTTCTAACCTTATGTTGTCATTTTATAATTTGAAATATTGTATTGAAATTGCATTTTGTTATTAGATATCATATATATTTATATATTATACTTATTGTAAAAGAATATTTATGTTTAGGTGTGTTAATTGATTTAGTAGATAGATGAATTGGAAGATTAAATAGGGGAAATTGATTAATTATATTTAGATAAATGAAGGGTTGAGTGTTGATCCCTTTCATAGTCATTTAATAGTTGATTATGTAGATAAAAAAATAAAGAGCAGATAAGAAAATAAGTTAATTTAATTTAATTGTATTAGGAAAGTTGAAGGATTTATTTGAATGAATTAGATAAATTCTTGTAAATGTTGAGTTCTTTCAAATCATCTAATGAATGATTGTTATTACTTGTTAATTTTATAGTTGCCTAGGGTTATTGTGTTTCTTGTTTAATTAAGTGATTGATTCATTTAATAAAATAGATATTGGGAGATGTTTATTTATGGGTTGTCTATGATTGCGTAAAATAGTGTGTTTCATGATTGTAATGTTTGATCATTTCCTTGTGATGAATTATGTGTGTGATTTTTGAATTTAAGTTGATTTTGGTTATCGAGGTTGATGTCTCAATTGAGTTGTGAATCAATTGATTACTATTGTTGTAGTAGTTGTTTTTTGTCTTAAAGTTGTTATTTAGCCAAATTGTAAGTTTGTTAAGTAATTCATGGATTGGGTATCATGTGAGAAGAAAATTGAGGTCTCCCTTGGATGCGTTGTTGGTTGATTTTTACATTTTGAGGTTGATTTTGATTGTGAGATCATGTATTGTTGCCATTTTGATGGGGGAACTATTGTGTTACTGATCTGGACTTCCAGAGGTCAGGGAAAGATTTTTCTTAAGATTTGATTTTCATGTTGGTTCTTTGTGAACTATTGTTCTTATACCTAATTTTGTTATGTGGGTTTTAGCCTTGCACTATGGGAATTGTGATATGTGGAGACTTTGTGCGAGTAGATGCATGTCTCGCTTTATGTGATATTTCATGTGGCTTTTTATTTTGTTCAAGTTGGCTTACCTAGTTAGAGGATTGATGAGTCTTTTTGTTGGTAGTAGGGGGAGTGGCTCTTAATAAGGGTTTGGTGCCCAAAGTGATAGGTCCAGGGTAACTCATAAGAGTTTCTTAATCTAGTGAAAATACTAATAATTAATTAGGGGGTTTGGGCAGTTTCTCACATTAATTCAGATAATGTAGCCTCACTCATGGCTCAAGTGCTCATTTAGGATTGAGATGAGTGGGAAGGCCTAGAATGGTAAAGATCAACTACCTTGTCCTCTTGAAAGGTATGTTGATATTGCATGAATGAGAATGGGGGCTAGAGATCGATTGAGGTTGCCAAGGTTTAACCAGGATGGGGTTTTGTAACCTATGAAGATCCACATTGGGTAAACCATATCGAACTTATGTAATGAAATTCCTCCTTTTAGCAACCTTGTATGCTTGGCTTGTTTTTCCCTTGTTGTTTTTGTACCTTTGGAAGTGGTTGTCCTTTATGTTTTTTTTTGTATTTATTGTGGAGTCTTGTTAGCCTTGTTTTCTTGTTTGTGTTCATGTTGTGGGTCCTTCTTGTCATCTCCTAGCACAGGGGGTGGGCCTTAAGGTCCACATGGTCGAGTGGAATGTGCTATGCACTCCATTGGGTTTCTCGTCAAAATTTGTGATGTGTGGATTTGTATAGTTGTAGTGATTCCAAAGCTTCACTAGATTTGGAGATGGCATTGATGCTATGTATTCTGTTCAATTCAATTGTATCAATTCATGTGATTGATGTATCATTCTCATTTCATATTGGGAAGCACAGTTGTTGTAAACATTGGAAATAAGACTTCAAACAAGATTGTTAGCAATAAATAAACAAAAGCAATTAATCTAATCCTACGTTTTAACAAAAAAGAACAAAGAAATAAACAAAACTACAAATGAAACAATCTCACTAAACATCTGTATACTCCTTCGAATGACCTCAATTGCACTTCTCCATTTTTTCATTGTACGATAGTTGCCCTCAGATTTCTTAAGTATGCAATTATGGTGTATTGACTATTGACTTAGCAAAATATCGAAGATTATAAGCTTCCTAAATTATAAATATTTCGGGAGGAGGAATAATAACGAATGCCAAGTCAACTTATAGAAAATTAGTTTTCGAAAGATTGGCTCAGATTCGAAAGAGAGATTGATGATCGAGATTGATGAATGCCATGTGATAGAGATTTTTGTTAGTTACAACATGAGTGAAAAAGTTTGCATGATAAAGATTAAATTAAATAATAGTTTAATCTAATGTTGAGACTATTCAAAATTTGGAATAATAGAGATTGTATGTGAAAGATAAAGTAGAAACATTGTGTTTCAACACACGAATAAATTATTTAAAATTAAATAAATTTATTTAATTAATAATAACTTTCACGCTGAACAATAAGACTGATTGATTAAAGTAGAAGGTTTGTTTGTCAGGAATAACTCAGGAGATAATTGACTAATGAATAATTAGATAACTAAGTGATTATCTAATCACAAAGGAATATTTGAGGAATAATTATCTTTATGAATTAAATTATTATTTAATTCAACATTCAAAATTTGAAGATTGTCAATGGGCCCAGGCTCTGAATGAGCCCACCAGAGATCAAGTCTTGTTGAGTGCAAAGGCTTCGACACTGAAAAAGGGATGAGGTCGGGATCATGCCCAGGGCGAATTTGGCGGAATGGATACCACTCAGTCCTTGGCTCTTAGCCGAAGAGGTCCAGCCCAAGAAGGCTCGTGCTCTCATATCGGGTAGCAAAAAAGAATTTGTGGATGACCTCCATCAAAAAAAATAAAAATTTGAAGATTAAATTAAATAAATAAAGATTTATTTAATTAATTGTCAAAAAGGTTAAAGAATAATTAAATAATTTAAAATGAATATTTAATTATAGTCATAAATGTGATAAAGGATAAATTAAATAATAATTTATTTAATTTGGAAATAATAAAGGTAAGAATAAATTAATTAAATAATTAAAGTTATTTAATTAATAGAGGGTTGCATGCAGAAGATAAGATTGACATAGATAAAACTGTTTGTTTGAGAAAATCAAATCTTATCTAGACTTAAGTGATTAATGACTAATTAAATAATAAAGATATTATTTAATTATAGAAGATTGTGATATGGATAAATATTTTTATGAATTAAATAATAATTTAATTCAACATTCAAGATTTTGGGATTAAATTAAATAAATAAACATTTATTTCATTAAAGGGGGAAAAGGCTAAAGAATAATTAAATAATTAAAGTAATTATTTAATTATATTTGAAAGTGTGATAGGAATTAGTTAAATAATGTAAACTAATTATTTAATAGAAAATAGATTTAATTAGCAATGCAATTGAATAAATAATATTTAATTAATTAATCAAAGAGAAATAAAGATGGGAATGAATTAATTAAATTATTAAAATTATTTAATTAATAGAGGACATATGATTTTAGAAAATAATTAAATAATTAACATTATTTAATTATGAGAAATAAAGATGTAAGAATTATGTAGAAGTTAAGAGTCATAGGCCTAGGAATTTTTTTAGTTTCTACAGTTTTCTCCTCTTTGATACAATGTTGTTTATCACACTGTGTCAAAGAAAAATTAACCAAAAATATACCCCAGTAAAAGGGAGAATGACGAGGAGGTAGTGGTATGCCTCATCGAGAGGATAGGTGGGTTCAAATAACATGAGTGTGCTCTCGATATGGATGAGAGAACTAGAAGATAAATGACAAAAGGATAGATGAACATGGATAAGGGTGGTGAAGATGCAGAAAATAAGAAATGTTAGAGTAAAAAAGATGAATAGTAGCATAGAGGACATGGATGTTAATATTAGAAATGGATGTTAGAATAATGTAGAATCTTCAATATTTTTCCAAATACATACTAAACCTTGTATTGAATCATCATTGGGCGAGACATGACACAAATGGATAGTAAACACCATGATATGAGATAGACCAAGCTGTACAAATTCATCCACTTGCTAAAAATAGGCAGTCATAGACAAGGAGTGTCTAGACTCATACTAAGGAAAAACATTGCCCCAATCCTTTGTCAAGACAAACCATAGACAACAATCAAAGAAAAAGATAAAGTCAGGATACATTATTGCTCCTCTAAATCCTTCATGGTAAATTCTCAAGAGAGCTAGTAACCTAACTTGAAAACCAAGTTTAAAAGATAGTCAATAGACAACAGTCAAAGAAAAATAGTCTTGAAACATCCTTGCTTCTCTAAATCCTTCATGGGAAATCCTCGAGAAAGCTAGTAACTATTGAATCTCTCTTGTGCTAATTTGTCCTTGATGATAATTTGTACTACAGTCTAGCATCTTGATCTTGGTTCAGGTATTTTGGTTACAGGTTTATGTTCCATTGCTCAGATTCAGTCAGGTATTGCCTTCAATTATTTGTGGTTCTTGAGTTTATACAATACACTTTATTTTTCAGGTTTTAAGAAAACCCTATCGGGTTTCCTTAACCATCTAATAATGGTTTGGGCATATGTCATAAAATATTGTGTCATGGGAATTTGGCTTATGGTATTTGGCATGAGTGAAAGGAATTTTGAATTTAGCATGAATGATAGTCTTTATCACTTCACAAGGCTTTGAACAATATTTGGCATATCTTCTGGCATTGGATTTTAATGAGGTGGAAAATCAGTTTTGGTCAAAGGTAATGAAATTAACAATTATTTACATATGATTCAGGTTAATGTTAGAAAATTCACAAGGCTTAAAATTTGACAGCTAGTATAAAGCTTGTATTTGGTAAGGCTACAGACATCTTACTGTGGTACCATTGCCAGTTAAGCCAGTAACCATGGTAGTGCGGTGGAAGTGGCTAGCAGGATGTAAGAGAGCTACCGCTATACCGCAAGTAGCCAGAAAGGTAACCACAGTAGTGCAGTGGAAATAACTAGCGATATGCAAGACAACTACCACTATACCATGGATAGTCAGAAAGGTAACTGTGGTAATATGGTGGAAATGGTTAGCGGTATGAAAGGCAACTACCGCTATACCATGGGTAGTATCAAGGGAGACCATAATTGAGTGGTAAGGAAGTGGATGTCAAATGATATAATGAGTTTTTGATTTATTAATGACAATCCTTTTAGACTTCAAATGATATCAATCTTGGTAAAGGTTTTCAATTGATTGCTTTGGAAGTCTAGGGAAAAACTTGTGCTTCACTTGTTCGAGGGTTTGGAACCCTATTCTAGCGGCCACCATGGAATCACTCTCTCGACCATTTCATTGTATAATCAACTAGTTTTCTGCAACTCTTGGACAGCGAATGGGGAAGCTTGACAGAACATCACCATGGTCATTTCTCTTGTCAGGTTCTTGGCATCGGGTGAAAGCTCGAAATAGAAATGAGGCATGGGTTGCTCAGCTCAACTGCAAATATGGTAAACTCTTTTGTGACAACAACTCCATCACTATTCTCAGGTATTCTTTCAGTTTTCTTTATAGATCTATTACTTCTCGGGAAAGGTTATTTCAAGTTAAGTTTTCTTTGCAAAAGGAAAGGTGAAATTAGTCTATTACTTTCATGATTATATCTGAAATGATCACTCCAAAACGTGACTACATTTCTATTGAAGGTTAACTTGTAATTTTTTTTTAAAGGGTTTGTGATGTCTATTTATGGGTAATCATAATATGTTCAAATCTCTTCAGTTCCTTCCTAGAATCTTTGGTAACTGCTTTTAAAGGCATGATTTTGGTTATGGAAGCATTGTTCTTTCAATTACTTCTTTTTTGCAGCAGTGTTTTTAGTGGCCATTATTTGAAAATCACATGCATGCCTTAATGCTATTTGGTTAAAGCACTATTTGTGTAGGCTGCTTGAGAGGACAATTTTTTAGTCTACCTTCTAAATTTGCACAATACGAGTATTCCTATCAGAAGACCTTATTCGGATTGATCCTTCCCTCATGATCAAGGTAACATCTGGCAATGTTTCTCACAAGTAACATGGTAACCTGATAATCATCTTTGAGTAATTCTTTGAAAGTGAAAAATGAGCAACTGTTGTAACCTTTCATAGAAAGTAATGATGTAAAATACAAAAAGAGGAAAACAAAGAGATTAGGGCTTGATCATTACTGAAAAACTTGAAATTCAAAAGAAAACAACAGTGCAAAAATTAAGTGCTTTTGTATGAGATATAGGGTTTGATTCTTTCTTGAGCTGAAAAGATAGGAAAATACAGTGGTTTAACTATTTTGAACAGTATCATGAAAAATGTATGAAATAGAGTGTGAGAAAAAGAAAGTTGTACACACCAGTGGTAATATAGTTTGATGAGAAGTTGTATTGAGACTGTAACAAGATTTTCCTCAAGTTGTCTTAAGGCTTGATAATGGTTGGAACTCTAAAGTTTCACTATTCACATTTGAGAATTCTACACATTGTCTGTCAAGAGGCACTTGACAAAAATCAGGGAAACAGAGAGATCCTTTATATGATTGTATGTTCTATTGAAAAACATAAAAGGGGTTGATGCTACTTGAGATTGGTGTCTCTAAAAAGTGGGGTTGGTGCTCCTTGAGATTGGTATCTCTAAAAAGAGGGGCTGGTGCTCCTTGAGTTGGTGCTTAGAAATCAGCCTATGAGGCATTGTCAAAAATGATTATTGAAATGAAAGCCTGAAAAAAGCAACAAGTTCAAGAGTGGTTTTTCTACCCCAAGAGGGTTTTCCACTTGGCATATCTTGTGTCTATTTGAGTATATGTGGTGAATTTGATTCAGTTCTTTAATGATTTAAATTGATATGGTTTACTATTCTCATTTCAGTTTATGTGATTGCATTCAATACATGAATGAGTTTATCATTGATAAATGAGAGCATACATCTGGTTTATTTCAGTTTCAGTTAAAATTGGTAAAGAAGTTAATAACACTGATTCACCCCCCGTCTCAGTGTCTTTTCACTCCAATGGTAATAGAACTTAAAGACAAAGCTAAATAAAAATATATGACTAAATAAGCCATAAAGTCAAAAACCCAGTAAAAATATTTTCCAAAATTTGATCTGTTGTCGTGTGTGTGATAAGCTGATTGTTTTAGAAAACCTGATGGTAGGGATGATGTGTACCATATAACACATTGAGTTTGGTTTTGATGTTGTGACCATCTATGTAAGGAAAAAAAAATTGCCCCAGTCCTTTTTTCAAGACAAACCACATACATCAATCAAAAGAAAATACAAAGTCAGGATACATTATTGCTCCTCTAAATCCTTCATCAGACATCCTCAGGAAAGCTAGTAACCTAACTTGAAAACCAAGTTTAAAAGATAGTCAATAGACAATAGTCAAAGAAAAATAGTCCTGAAACATCCTTGCTTCACTAAATCCTTCATGGGACATCCTCGAGAAAGCTAGTAACGAGACTTAAAGACATAGCCAAATAAAAAGATAAGACTAAATAAGCCATAAAGTCAAAAAGGCAATAAAAATATTTTTCAAAATTTGATCTGTTGTTGTTTGTGTGATAAGTTGATTGTTTGAGATAGCCTAATGTTAGGGATGACACATACCATATTTGACATTGAGTTTGGTTTCAACTTTTTGACTATCTGTGTAAGGCATGGAAAAGCCTGGTTTCAGAAAGACAAGTACCGTATAAGACGTTGAGCCTGATGACGTTGATGCAACAAGCTACATAAGGATATGATTATTGATAATGTTTGTTGTCAAGAAGGACACATCTTGTATGAGACATAATTTTGTTGGTTTTGGAAATTTGTATGATTTGACTTGATGACATTGCTGACATGTTTTGGCTTGTTGATGTGTGACTTGTCTTTATGTTTTGACTGTTGTGTGTGTATGTTGACAGTGTATGACTTATGTTGACATGATGTACCCTAAAGGATTGACCTAGTGCAGCCTCAGGGGCTCATCGATTGATGGCCTTGCCTATGTTGTATAGGTAGAGACCTCGTAGTTCGACTAATTTTGACAGACAAAAGTGATTGAAAAATATATACTCAATTTGATGATATGCAATGTGTGTGATAGTGAATATGATAAACCCTAATGGATTGATTTAGTGCAGCCTCGGGGGCTCATTGATTGATGGCCTTGCCTACATTATACACACATAGACCTTGTAGTTTGACATGACCAATGACTTTGACATGTACAAAGAATAAGTAATGATTTTATGTGTGTGATATATGAAAAACCTAGAAAGACAGACCTAATGCCTTGAGGACACATTGTTAGATGGCCTTGTTGATATGCTCCTGATCCAAAAGCTTATGTAACAATGTAAGGTCCTAACTAGTTTGGTTCAAACTTTCTTGGTTTTTCTCATTCAGCTTGATTCTTTAGATTCTCCATTAAGATAAAGCCACCAATTTCAAAGTGTCGATTTAGAACTTTCCTGTTACAGCTGTGATGAAGATGGTTTTGATATGCTTGTAGGTGGTCTAGTTTCTTTTGTCTTCACTCATCTAGAAATTATAATTCCTATAGTCTTGACACACGGTACTCTTCATCATCAATATGACCTTTCAAGGATACCCTTAGGGAAGGAATTTCAACCTCAATAGGTAAGATAGCTTCAGAATCGAATACTAGGGAGTATGGTGTAACATCATGCCGTGCTAACCCCAAAGGAAAAAAAACCATCGCACAATTTTTTTTTTGAAAGAGAAATATTCATAAGATGAATATGTATATATAGTACATGAAAATCTATTGTACATTTATAGAATCATCTACATCCTCTAGGGTACACGTGGTAGCATTACTAAAAGTAAAACCCATACCAACAACATCGTTAAAGATAATGCCAAGAAGATAACAACAGATACACACAATCACAAGATAAATAATGGTACATGCAACCAACCATGAACAATAGGAAGTAAGGATACATAATATTATTACAATTCAATTCATAGTTTAATATTACAATTGTGGAGCATATTTCCATGGATAAGACATATCATGGATTCAACCATACATTACATGTTGCTTCCCTTATATCAACGGGAAGAGTAAATGGAGTACAAGAATGATACATAATGGAGAATAAGGTACAAAATGTGGGATAGTCTTCAACCAAGTGAAGCTCTGGAGACTACATCCACTTCTACATCATGAACACAACTTGGGAACCCAATGGGGTGCATATCACGTTCCACCCGACCGCGTGGACCCAAAGGTCCACCCCCCATCCTAGGAGATGACAAGAAAGGACCCATGAACAAGATAGTCAAGCAAAATGATCACAAGACCAAAACACAAGGTCAACCAAAACATAACATACAATAATCTCAATGACCACTTACAAGGTGACTGCTACCAAAGGCATATGAAGGAAAACAAGGAATACTATGGGAGAGTGTCATTACACGGTCATATGATGGGTTATCCTGACTGCCTCGCAACAGGAACTGACCCCCATCTATGGTTATCCTGACTGCCTCTCATTAGGCACCGGCCCCATAGGGTGACACATTTGGAACCACTAGCCTCTCATGAGGATGAGGTAGCGATCTTGCCAACCATGGCCTTCTCAGCCCACCCTTAGTCTGCGAAAGCACTAGCAATGTGGATGAGGTATCTTACTATCTTAATTAATGTGTTACTACCAAAACCCACTAGTTTATTTTATTAGGTTTTCACTTGTTTAACCAACTCTTTCATGGGTTATCCTGATAGCCCCTTTTGTGCGCCAACCCCCATGAAGAGCCACCCTCCCTAATAATTCCTAAACAAAACTGACAACAACAATAAAAGAATATACCCTTCACAAATTATTTACCCTTAACTTATTCTTGAAAATTACATTTACTAAAATATTACATGCGTTTATTATTTCTCACAACTGATTGATATAGAATAGTGATAAGAAAAATTAGCATATAATAGCTACCTAGTTCCTATATTATTCTCAATATATAATTATTATTATAAATTGCAAATATGTAATTATTATTATAAATTGCAATTTTCAATGCAAGCGCTTGGTGATAAGTGGAGAATACAATAAAAAATTTATCTAATTCATATACATAGAAATCAATAAAAATAAACTTTAGAAAGAGGATATGCACAAAATGGATTTTGTAAGGATGGCCTCAAATCTCTGAAATAATGAAGCGCATACTTAAAACCTACTTAAATATTTTAATTTCAAGTGCAGAAATTGGGATAGATTACCAATAGAAATCAAGGATTATTTAAACCTTTAAACTTCCTATTATGTTCAAGGGTTGTGGCTGGTTAACAATCCTCTTTTCTAGCAAGCTTAGTAATAATTTAAAATTAATTAAGCAAGTAAAAATTTGCAGTAAGGAAAAATTTCAAAGAAGGGTATGATTTTAGCAATAAAATATGTGCTTGTTGTCAATGACAAAAGGATTTAAAAGAAAAATAATAAATAATAAATAATAAACAACAATTATGGGTATACATATATATTTTAAAAGTTTACCCACCCAAATTTGATTAAGCACGATACCATTAAAATAAGGAAATAAACATCGAAATTATTTCCCGTTACGACAGTCAAGATTAGTGGGGGTATATTTCTTATTTTACTAAATTCCTCCAAGTTTCAAGCAGGGTAATTATAAGGTGTCGAGTGGTGAAAATAAAATTTAGTAATTAGCCACTTGTCCCATTTACGATTAAGCTTTCTTACTAAAAATTGGAGGAATGGAGACAGAGGCATGCACGGTAAAACAATAAAATATGCTTTGGTAAAAAAAAAAGGAAGAGGAAGCAGAAAAGAAAGGAGGAAGTGGTCTCATCATCAAACTCTCATTACAAATAGCAAGGGAAATCAGGTACCATCATTGTCTAGTTTCCTTTTACTGGTTTGCAAATAAATAGGCTTGATTTACTGCAATATAATTTAGTGTGTGTAAATATATATTTACATAAAATAAATGGACTTTGGCACCTAAACTATTGAAATGTTAGAATTTGCATTCTAATATTTTTATGCACATAAATGGGTTTTAATGAAAGCCCTTAGAATTCTTATATCCATAATTTTTCATATTGGGAAGAGATTCCCACTTGCATATCTCTAAATTTTATAGTATTGTTCTCCTGTTGCAATCCCCTCCAACAAAGTGTGTATATATATATATATATGTATATCTTTTTGGAGATGCTAAAAGAACACTGTTATATTTTGAGTTGGGCAAATCAACTTCCTCAGGCCAGATTGTTAGAACAATAGGCACATCAAGATTTACGAATTGAAACAATCAACATAAAATAGTAGTATACCATACATGATGAAATATTGATGGATGACATCATCAAACATTGATGGGACGACAGACATGGATGAGGACACTTTCTTGTCAAATAATTAAACCACGTCATATCCATTGGGTATTTATGAGGCTCGCCCTGTCCTACCAGTGAAGGTGGAATCGAGGCTTGGGCACCTGCAACCCTACATAAAAACACAAGTTTTGAAGCAATATATATATATATATGTCTAATGCCATACACACCATGAGAGAGAATTACAGTGTGGCATGGCGCTCACAGATGAGTGATGCAACACCATCCCTCTCACCCGAACCTCAATAAATAGCACATTCATCAAAATATCATGAAACGAGTATTAAAGCATTTACATAACCACACAATATTGTAAAATCAGGTGGAGACAAACACCAAGCATCATTATATCATCAACATCATAAAAACAGTATCATGTGCATCCAAGCAAAACACATAAGTCAAACAAGTGAAACAATCACCAATGTAATCACGAGTATGAAACAAAAATAACAGTACCAAAATAGATTAGTATCATGAGAGGCACTACATATGGAGTGGCAACAGTGGGAGTATAGATGCTTGTGTAGTAAGCCCATAAGGTAGGATCAAGCTATAAATACCAATCATGACCAGCGTCATTGACAATATTTTTGAGGATTCTAATGATTGTTTTATTAGATGCCTCTGCTTGGCCATTACCTTCTAGATAATATGGAGTGGAAAGATGATGTTGGATATGGAATTATTCATAGAGATGGCATAATTCTTGGTTCTTGAATGGATGACCATTATTTATGATAATGGATTGAGGAACACCATATCGACAAATTATGTAGTTTAGGATAAACTTGGAAATTTGTGTGTCGGTAATACAGGTCATAGGAATAGCCTCAATCCATTTGGTGAAGTATTCGATGGTAGTTATGATAAAATTATGGCCATTGGAGGATGGAGGGTGTATCTTACCTATGAGATCAAGTCCCCATTAGGCAAAGGGTCATGGTGAAGTTATCAGTCGGTGCTCCTATGATGGCGCATGTATCAAGTCTTTGTGTATCTGGCATTGTCGACATTTCTTGACAAAAAGGTATGAGTCCTTTTCTATTGTAGGCCAGTAATAGCCTAATCTCATAATATTCTTGGCTAAGGTAGGATCCATAGATACCCTCATGTACCACACATAATGTTACTTGTGCTTCTTCAACATCAAGACATCTCAATAAGGTATTATCTAAGGCACGTCTATAAAGGGTATCTTTGATGATGGTATATTTGGCATACTTACGAATAAATTTCCTACATTAGTTATTTGACTGGTCTATGGGTAGGATTTGGGCATGGAGGTATTCATATATGTCCTTGTACCATGGGGAAGTAGGACCAACAATCGTACACACCATCATAGAATCTAGGACGTCATAGGCAGGGACCAAACGTTGTTCGACAAGAAACTCGAATTTAGGCACATTGCTAGGTATATCCAATAATGAACCAATGGTTTCCATAACATCTGCTGCCCTATTCAGAATGTGGGGTATTTGTTGAAAGCTGACGTTATCAAAATACTACTTAAAACTCTCTACCATGCGCTTGTAGCAGGAAATTTTCTCATCCTTAATTTCATACTCGTCATTGACTTGCTGGACTACTAGCTGAGAATATCCATAAACATGTAAATGTTTAATCTTTCATTGGACTGCCATTTTTAATCATGTCACAAGGGCCTCATATTTCGCTATGTTGTTTGTGTAAGGAAAAGAAATTCTAAATGACTTGGGAATAATCTCGTCTTGTGGTGTAACAAATAGTATACCTGCTCCTGAACCACGATTAGTGTGAGAGCCATCAAAGTATGATTTCCATGTGTTTATTTTGTCAATGTTGAAGATGAACTCATCAGGAAAATTTGCCACTAGAGGATGGTCATCCTTAATTGGTGTTCCTACCAACTGATCTGCAATAACTTTCCCTTTTATCACTTTCCTTTCCACATATTGGATGTCATATTCACTAAGTATAATTACCCATTTAGCCAATAAACCTATTAGTGCTTCTTTACTTAGGAGATATTTCACAAGATCTACCTTGGCAACCAACATGGTTTCGTAGTTTAGCATATAGTGCCTTAGTTTTTGAGTAGCAAAAACCACTACAAGATAGGCATGATCTATGTTACTGTAGTTTAGTTCATATCCCACCAAAGTACAATTGATATAGTACACTTCTCTTTCATGACCTTCATCATCATTTTGTGCAAGTAAGGCTCCTAGTGCTGACTGAGTTGCCAATATATAGTATCAAAGGTTGATTATCTATAGGCGGCATTAACACAGGTGGTGTAAGTAGGTAATCCTTGATCTTTTTAAAATCTTCTTGTCATTTAGGTGTCCATACAAATGGTACCCCCTTTTTTAGCAAATGTTGGAACATATGTATCTTGTCTGCTAACTGTACTATGAAGCGTTTGATAGACTGTATTCTCCCTTGTATTGTTCTTAGCTAACCGATGTTGGTTGGTGGAGGCATGTCCATTATAGCTCTTACTTTTGTGGGTTCCTGTTCAATGCCTCTTCTAGAAATGATATATCCTAGAAGTTTTCCTAATTTTACTCCAAAGACACAATTTTTTGGATTTAGCCTTACCTTGTAATTTTCTAGTCTTTGGAATATCTTGTCTAGTACTTTTAAATTATCTGCTCTTTTCAATGATCTGGCTATTAGATCATTGATATAGTCTTCCATGAGAGTATGTACAAGGTCATGGAAAATAGTCATCATTGCACATTGATATGTAGCTCTAACATTTTTGAGGGCAAAAGGCATAACATTCTAGTAGTATGTCCCCATGGACATGTGAAAGTTGTCTTGTGTTGGTCCTCTATTGCAATTTTGATTTGATTATACCTGGAGAAACCATCCATGATGGATAGCATCTCATATCCTAATGTAAGGTCCACTATCATGTCAATGTTTGGCAAAGGGAAGTAATCCTTAGGACATGCCTTGTTGATATCTCCAAATTCTATACTAATGCAGATGCCCCTAGATGGTTTAGTTAGCACCACAAAATTAGAAATCTAGTCTACATAGTCTATGGATTTGATGAATCTGACATCCAATAGCTTCTTAAGTTCAACTTTGATTAGTAGACAAATTTTTGGATGCATTTTTTTAAAATTCTACTTGATGGCCTTAAAACCTAGCTATAATTGTAGATGATGCAATATAAGGTCTGGATTGAGCCCAGGCATGTCGGCATATGAACATGAAAATTTTATCTATCTATTTGTAAAGAAGTCTCAAAACTCTGATTGTTTTGTCTCTGTCAAAGATGCTGCAAAGTATATTACCCAAGGGTTTTCTTTAGTGTTTATGTTGATCTTGATAGACTCTTCTACTAACAATAGTGACTTTTCATGAGCAACTGGGAGAATGTTCAAACCTCCTTCCTTGGGTGCCTTAGAGAGGTTTTCTCCCTCGGATGCGTCCTTTATTTTTACTATTTCTTCATTCAAAGGAAGCTTTCGATTTTCACCTAGGGACTTGTCATTTTCATCATTTTCATTGTTTTTATTTTTGCGATTGGAGATCTGAATAGACTCCCCAAAATATGCCATGTCATCCAAGTCTATGGTAAAGCCAACTTTATGATCACCTCTAGGTATGCCATCTCAAAGTCCCATGAACTCAGCTATCACTTCATCATTTTTGAATATGTCTAAGATGGGTGTACCTTGTTGATCCCAATCGATAAGTTGGGGGTATACGAGGGGCATGTCATCATTGGAGTTATCAAATGTGGAGGCTGACAAGTTGAGGATAAAGTGGTTGAAATGGTCATAGAAGTTTTGGAATAACTCATTTTTTTTCTTCTTCCTAGGGATAGGTAAACCCTGGGGTGGGACTACTATAAGGGCTAGGCCATCAAAAGATGGTTCATTAGGTGCCCAAGATTCAGGATCAAGGGTTTCCTAATAATAAATTTTAAGCCATTCTTCTTTTGACAAGGAATTTTTAGGAGGGGGGCTAGATGGATTTGGTGAGGGTTGTATCATTTTATCAACTTCCCCAAATAACTTATATAGATCCATCATGCTGGTAGAGGAAAGGGAATCCCATTCATATTCATTCAAGTTAGAGGAGTCACAGTAGAATGGGTCAAATGGTTCATGAGATATCTCGATGTCCTCAGAAGCACTTAATTCCTCTTGCGATGATAACAAAGTACTAGGGATACCAATTCTAATCAGTTGAAACCCTAGGCCTAGTGCTTTTGGTCTTTGTGAGACAATGATTGGTTCAATCCTTCCATTTTGATGTAGCCCTAACCCACTATGTCTATCATATCCTTTTCTTTGCATAATCATGAAGCCTTTTCAATATTAATCCTTAGATATTTGAATAGACGATGGAGTGTTTTCATTATCTTCATTATATAACCAAGAGGTGAAATCTTCTTGGTCTAGAGCTTCTTTGCTTAACTCTCCCCATTTTGTGAATGTTATGGCCGGAGGAACATGTATTGTGACAACTGACTGTTTCCTATCTGTTGTGGGTAAACCTTACGAATTAGGAGGAATCAACTGACTGACACAATATGATGTTTTCATGTGATATTCTCCATAGTCCTTATCTTGGATCTCAACCTTAGGAGTGGATGATGGTGGTTGTGGTGGAATAGACTTGGAAAGAGTTAATGGATCAATGTACAGGGATAAGGTGGAGGATGAAGCCTCTTGATTGACTAGCACCTGTCATTGTTGTATTTCGCGTAGGCTTGTGCAATATTAGAAAGGATCTGGATCACCATCAATTGTTATCTTTGTTCCATTAAATGGGAATTTAAGAAACTGATGATAAGTGGAAGGTATGGCTTTCATAGTGTGTATCCAAGGTCTAGATAATAAAAGATTATAAGGAAGAGTGAGATCCAAGACTTGGAAGCTAGTGTCCATAATCACAGGGCCAATCCTGATAGGGAGTGTTACGACTCCTTTAGATGATCTTTACTCATCATCATATGCCTTAATGAATATAATCTTAGTGGTATCCACACATGCTTCTAAGAAACCTAATACCTTAACCAATTTCAAAGTGCAAAGATTTAACCCTGCTCCCCATCTACCAAGACTCATCTGAATTTAGTTTGATGGAGAAGAACTTCAAGGTGTAGTGGGTTGTTATGGTTAGTCTTCTCGATTGAATAATCCTTCTGAGAGAATGTGGCATGATGGGAATTAGTTAAGTATCCTACCATTTTTTTGAAATGATTGACATCCAAGTTGGTAGGGACAGTTGTACTCTGCAAGGCTTTGTCGAGAATGGCTCGATGATCTGGTGATAGGGTCAATAGTTCCAAAATGGATATTTGTGTTGGGGTCTTCCCCAACTATTCAAACAAATTATACTTAGGCTTGGAAGACTATGTTTGTGACTCTAATGAAGGACTTGGAAGGGTTATCTTAGTTCTATGTGTATTGACAACATATTCAAGATGCTTCTTTATGGTAATGGTATGGATATTTTCATTAGCAGCTCGGATATGATTGATGATGGTACCTGGTTTATAGTCATACTTAGCAATAGTATAATTGGCTGAGGTATTATTATTAGTTATTGAACTGGAGGTCATTCATTTCCCATGGTCATGTAATGGATTTTTGAAGACCTTGTGATCACTATTTTGGGTATGTTTTTTCCCATTGACTTCTATGGTTTTGTCTTCAACAAAATAATTTATGATGTTCTTCAGTTGTCGGCATTGTTGTAGGTTATGTCCCTTAGTTTGATGGTACTCACAATAGATGTTATCATCCCACCATGAGGGTTTAAACTATCCAAGATCATACTATTTTGGCTCTAGAGGTTTTATGAGGTTATATTTAATTGGTTCTTTGTAAATTGTTTCGATTGGTTCCCCCAAGGGGGTAAACTCACGTTTAGGAAATCTCCTCTATGGTAATTTTTGTTGCAAATTTTGGAAAAATTTGGTGGTTTGATCAACATCGTTAAGCATGTCATGGGAGGGGTTGTAACCTCTAAGTGTGATGACAGGTCCTACATGTAGGGTCTTAGCATCAACAATACTATCATTTGTTACGTTTTTGTTCCTAGACCAAAATTTATTTCTATCATTGGGAGGGTTTTGGTGTTGAACAACTTGATTCCTACCTGGTGTCTTAATTTATCCTTTATCAATAAGGCCCTTTTCAAGTATAATGCCTTTTTGTACCAAGTCTAGAAAATAGGTACAGCAATGTACTCTTAAGTCACTTCGAAGTTTTGGGTGAATATTTTCAAGGAATATCATGACTTTTTGTTTCTATGGTATCTCAATAGGACATCGACTAGCTAAACTCCTCCATCTTTGGAAGAAGGTGGTGAAGTTTTCTCCGTCTTCGTGCGTGGTATGACACAAGGTAGCTATCATAATTTCATTATTTATATTAAAGGAAAATTATTCCACAAACTTCTTAGCTAATTCGCCCCATGATATTATGCCATAAGAAAGTTTAGAGAACCATTCCAATGCTATCCCAACAAGGGTTTGCGGGAAAATTCTCATAAGGTATGTGGAGTCATATGAGATGTCCATGCATGTTGTGGAAAATTCTCTGATGTGCTCTAGAGGATTCCTCTTCCCATTATACTTAGGAAAATTTTGTATAATGTATCCATGGGGGAAGGGTGTCATGTATAACAATTTGTCAAAAGGACATGGACATAAATCCTGCACTAAAATGGTTCATTTGCCTAACATTGACATATTATCCATTTGCTATTGGAGAGCTTGCATTTGGTTTTGGAGAACATCTACTTGTGTCAAATAGATGTTGATTGCATTGTTTGGATCAATGTAAGTGTTCTGAAATGCAATATTCTATGATGGATTGTGATTTGGTGAAGGTATGTGTCCTTTTTGTGTAACCCCTATGTGTGGAACAACAGTATTGACATTGATATGTGGTATAGCTTGTGTTGTGTTTGTGCCAATTTTTGGTCTTTTACTTGTGGTTTGATAAAGATGCTCCTATAGTTACACCAAATGGCACTATTTGTATGATTGAGGCAGTTTGAGTGGGTATGGCCTGTGTTCATATAATTGTGGTAATCTAAGGAGTAGAGACACTTTGTTAGTGTAATTAATTATTTATTACACTAGCATAAGTTAACTTAGGTCTGCATTTAATCATTTAGTCCTAGGTTGCATTATTAAATAAATCATAAATAATTTTGTTGAGATAAGATTCCCTTCTAGAAGATGAGTTGTCTTTTATAAAACTTATCTCTATCACTTCATCATTCCCTAGGTAGGTTGTTAGGGTTTTCATGTTGTCACATGTAGTGTGATTTGAACACTTGGCAACATCTTATGCATTTTAGGTTTTACTCTTGCCTATATAATAAAGCATATGTACTCTTGTAACATATTATAGATATCAATAGATAATCTCTATTTGCATGCCCTAAGTTGCAACACTTTCTGTGTGGTTGAATTTCTTCTTGGCAAGATCCTTTCAAGTGTGTGTAGCTTCATTGGATGATTTAGCATCCTTTATTCCAACACACTCGATGCCATGGTTTGTGTTGCTTGAGTAAATGTTGTTTTTAAGGTGTGGACATCAATTCCTAGTGGTAGTGTGGCACCTTCTACTAGCAACTTTTCCAGATATCTTTGAGGATCATTTTCCAAACACTCATCCATAAAAGATGCAAATTCAGGATCTTGAATAGTTGTGTCTACATCTTCTACATAAATTTTTCCATGTGTGTCTCTAGTGACAAATTTTCAAGAAAATTTTTGTAAGGTCTTTCTATCCCTAATGGCTGGTTTGTGAAGGGATTGATGAAGTCTTGGGATTCAACCACTTCTCTGTGTTTCTTTTTAGACCTTATTTCGACCATGAAAATGATTTGCTCAAAATGGGTAATGCAAAACTATGTCTAAAATGATATGACCTAGTCTATGTTTTTGTGATTTTAAGATATAATGAATGAATGTTGCTATTTTTTTTGTATTTTCTTGGCAAATAAAAGATGTCTAAAATGATATTATGCTAGGGTAATAATATGAAAAATTCTAAGTAAATCCTAAGGTAATTGATTGTAAATGATTTTAAGATGAGGTTACCTACTACTTACGGATTAACCAAGGCTATGATTTAACTTTTTCAAGGAACCTGATGTAGGACAAGGACCAAATGATAAGGTGAATTTCCAAAGTAGATTGATGAGCTGGAAGGATTCACTGATAGGACAAAAATGACTAGTTTCAATGACAATGACTATCAAAGAATGGATTTGTCCAATAATATGGAAAGTTGGTCTATTCTATGATATGCAATTTCCTATGATGGAACTAAGTTTGGTAACTAAGACGTCTATCTCTAAAACTAAATGACACGTAAAAATAAACTATGCAATGTTTTGAGGAAGTTTCTAGTTTCTGTCCAAGGTTGACTATGAGAAAGAGAGACTAACATGATAGTTTGTTTTTGGACTGTGATTGTGAATTCAAGATTTTTTTTGACAAAAAAATGTGGTTTAGTTTTTAGATGTGTTGCAGAAATTGACAGACGCATTGCGTATTGCAGATGTGACTCTCAGATGAAAAATGATCTTAGTTTACTAATAGGAAAATGCAACTTACACTAACAAATGCGGCTAAAATTTTAACAGATGTGAATCTAATGTCAGATGTGGCTTACAATGATAGATGCGACTCAGAATCTAATGTTAGTGGATTATTGATTTGTTGACAGGAAAATGTAATTTTTTGGTTATAAAATGTGACTCAAAATTACACATGCGGTTTTCTACTTATCAGATGTGACTCAAAATTATAAACGTGGTGTTCTAATGACATATGTTTTCCAACTAATTCCATTTTTGGGTCAAATTTTGGAAATTTAAAACAATTAGAAAACACTATGTTTCAGTTGCGATGTGCATGAATATGTTAAAATTCATAAAACATGTACAATTCCTAAGGCTGGCAGTGACAATACTTGCTGAATTCTCACTTGGGTGTCCCCAGCTATGCTTATTCAAAGTGGATGACTTGAAGCTTGACCATACTGGCTCCCCTCCATGACACACACTTCTTAGGTCAGCCAAGCTTCAGTTCCCCTATCTCTCCTAGGGTGAAATTTCCATCTCTACTATTGAACCATAAGATTGTGAGATGGCTTCAGAGGTTCGACCTCTTGCACCAAAAAATAGAAGGTTTTTGGCTTAAACTAAAACAAGTTGGATTTTTAGTTTGGACACCCATTCAGAGAGCCATGCAAGAGGCAATATCATCCCAATCTGTAGAGGTTATGCTCTACAAGTTTCAATGCACCACGAGGGTACTGGGGAATCAAATGCTTGTCCACTAGGATCTTCATAATACTGAGTTTCCTCAAGCATTATAATTTCTATACCAGTTGGGAGTAGCTCAGCGAAAAAGATCATCACCAGTTTGAGTTGCTCTAGTTACTCTTAACCACCAAAGTAGGCCCAATTTCTATAGTCAATAATCATTTCTCTTACACCCAGGATTGCATGAATGAACAAGGGGAGAGGATACTTTTGTTAATGAATCAAGGATTTAATCTAAACATGTATAGGCACAAAAGAAACTGGTTAATTTTAATCCCAAAAGAAAATTTTCTAATCTACCAAACAATTTGTTTCAAAAAAAAAGTCTTCAACATCAATTCTGCATGCAAATTGTTAGTAGTTTATAAATCTATCTTCATCAATGGTTCTAGAAAAACATGAATTAGTATTTTTCAATTTCTTTGTCTTTGTCACTCAGCTTGCAGAAAAGGTTGAGGAAGCTTGTATTCTATGCTATGTCCTGCAAACACTATGTTAACTCCTTAAAACACATGCTGCAAACCAAAAATTAGCTAAAATAAAAAACACAATGAAAAACTATAAAATCGTAAAGTAAACCCAAAAATTTCACCAATCAGATGTGTCATTTAGAGGAGCAGATGCGCCATGGATTTTCATCAGTCAATTGCATCGTGATAAGCCACAGATGCGTCAAATTCTGTCAGATGTGTTGCTATATTCGTCAGATGTCATTCATATTATTAGTTGCATTGTTTTATCTATCTGATGCGTCGTTTCATACGATACCTACAAAAGTCAAATAAACGTCTATGGATTTGCGAAGAATATGTCTTCACGTTGGGTTCACCAAATGTAAATGCTGGAAATAAGACTTAAAACAAGATCATTAGCAATAAACAAACAAAATCAGTTAATCTAATCCTACATTTTAACAACAAAGAACAAAGAAATAAATAAAACTATAAATGAAGTAATCTCATTGAACATCTATATACTCCTTCGAATGACCTCTATTGCACTTCTCCATTTTTCCATTGTATGATAGTTTCCCTCAAATTTCTTAAATATGCAATTATGGTGTATTGACTATTGACTTAGCAAAATATCGAAGATTATAAGCTTCCTAAAGTATAAATATTTTTGGAGGAGGAATAATGATGAATGTTAGGTCAATTTATAGAAAATTGGTTTTCAAACGATCGACTCAGATTTGAAGGAGAGATCAATGTTCAAGATTGATGAATGTCATGTGATAGAGATTTGTGTCAATTACAACATGAGTGAAAAAGTCTACATGATAAATATTAAATTAAATAATAATTTAATCTAATGTTGAGACTATTCAAAATTTTGAAGAATAGAGATTGTATGTGAAAGATAAAGTAGAAATATTGTGTTCAAATGGATGAATGAATTATTCAATTAAATAAATTTATTTAATTAATAATAACTTGCACACTAAAGAATAAGACTGGTTGATTAAAGCAAAAGGTTTGTTTGTTAGGAATAACTCAGGAGATAACTAACTAATGAATAATTAGATAACTAAGCGATTATCTAATCACAAAGGAATATTAGAGGAATAATTATCTTTATGAATTAAATGATTATTTAATTCAACATTTTAAATTTGAAGATTAAATTAAATAAATAAAGATTTATTTAATTAATTGTCGAAAAGGTTAAAGAATAATTAAATAATTCAAAATGAATATTTAATTATAGTCGAAAATGTGATAAAGGATAAACTAAATAATAATTTATTTAATTAAAGGGGGAAAAGGCTAAAGAATAATTAAATTATTAAAGCAATTATTGAATTATAGTTGGAACTGTGATAGGAATTAATTAAATATCTTAAACTGATTATTGAATAGAAAATAGATTTAATTAGCGATGTAATTATTAAATAATATTTATTTAATTAATCAAAGAGAAATAAAGATGGGAATGAATTAATTAAATTATTAAAGTTATTTAATTAATAGAGGACATACGATTATAGAAATTAATTAAATAATTAACATTATTTAATTATGAGAAATGAAGATGTAAGAATTATGCAAAAGTTAAGAGTCACAGGCCTAGCACAATTTTTAGTGTCGACAATTGTATTATTGTAATCATTGAATGATATATATCCATATAATAAATTTAATAAATATATTCTTGGTATTATCTTATGATCACTGATAAATATTATGTAATGTTATGGATGTATGTACGTTGTTTATTGATTCTATTTTATGGTTTTAAAATGTATACTTGTGAGTAGGTTTCCATCGTTATGGAATTGGGTTATGTAAAAAATGATCACAAATAATGTTGTCATGTTACCCCAGAGGACTAGATAGATAATGTGTATGTATATTTTCATTATTAGTGTTGTAAGCTAATTTACATTGCATATTAGTTTTACTTTTAAAAAAATGATATAATTATTAGTTAAGTTGTCCTTTGGGGTTTGCATGGTGGGGCATTACAACTTAGTATCAGAGCCTAGGTTCATACACTGGGCACTTTGGATACATTGAGCCTATTATGTCAATTTAGTGCATGTACTCTTGTGGTTATGTTTTCTCTCTACTGTCATCCCTACTTATCAACCCGATATTTGTCCTTAGGTGGTGTTTGTCCAATGGTGTAGAAAACCGGTGGAAAGGATAGGACCCTCAGTGTAGTGTGCAATGTACCGATATCCTTTCTATTGGGAATGCATTATGGACCCTTGTCTAGAATTGTGATGTGTTATTGGTGATGTGAATTTGTGTGTGTATGTGAAGAGTGTGTGTTAAATATGGACTTTTGTGCTTATGAAGTGATGAATTGTTTGTTTTTTGCTTCTAAAAAGGTGTAAAATTATGGTCTTTTGTTGAATATGTTGTGAGATTTTGTGCACTAAGTAGAATGTCTTGCATGTAAATGATGAATATTTAATGAAAAGTGTGTGCTTTGTGTGCATAATTTTGATGTTTTTTGAGGTAGTGTAGCATTTTGATGTAATGAATCGAGTCTTTGATGATAGATATGTAGTGGATGGTTTACGATGCAATTGTTGTTATACATTGATATGGATTATTGTTTGGAGTGTCTTTGTGGGAGGGTGTAACGCCCTACCATGCAACCCTAGAGGAAGTTGCATTTAACTACTTAAACAAAATATATATATATTTTTTAAAGTATAATTAATAAACAAGTTTGCTAACTAATGCCAACAACCTCTAAGGTTACGGGACAAAGGTTAAAATAGAACCTAAACAAAAAAAATGATTTAAACCATGTCAAATAATTAATTAATAATTTAATCACATACATTCCAATAAGATCATTACATCATCACAAGAGATAACTTTCAATTCAATTTATCCAAATTAAATAATAAGATTACAACACTCATTCCCTAAATGAGGCAAGATCAATATATATAAGATTACAATTACAACTTTCCACCTTGATAACAACTGAGGGGTAAAATAATACAAAATCAACTAAAATGCAATAAAACAAGAACTAAAAATCTAACCAACGAGCTCTCCAACTAGAAGCCTCGTCCACAAGAAAATGAAGAAAGAACCCAATGGATTTAGGTGCACGCCACCCAACCAAGTGGAACCCAAAGGCCCACCCCCCATGCTAGGAGATAGTAACCAAGAATCCTAGCCAAGACCATCTACCTCTAAACACAAGCTAACATAAACTAAACCAAACTGAAACAACCAATCATATGAACCTCACAATTACATCCCAAGGTGTACACACAAGTACAACACAAGTACAACTTAGATACCATGCAAGTACAACACAAGTACAACTCTACAAGGTCACATTATGTCCAGAAATAAAGCAGGACAAGTATGTTATGAGAACCATACACATAATAATCGAACACCAACCATGGTCACATCAGGTATGTTACGGAAACCATACCCACAAAACAAAACTGATTGTTGTCCTAGATAGAGTGTCATCACACAGCTCGTCATGGGTTATCCTTGGGAATCTTCCTAGGCTCCAACCCCCACAAGAAAAGGTTATCCTGGTGACCTTTACTGAATCCCGACCCCCATACTCACTCATGCGGAGCCAAATACCTTTCGTACAGACAAGATACATGACCTTGTCATTCCAAGCCTTCCCACCCATCCCAAGCCTAACTGAGCACTTGAGTCTAGGAGTGAGGCATAATTATCTTTTTAGTGTGCAGTACTACCCAAACTTCTAAGTATATTGATTTAGTTATCACTTAATTACACCACTTACAATGAGTTACCCTGGCACCACTTCATGTGCCGGCCCCCATTACCAGCCACTCTTCTACTTGACAACACACACACACACACACCAACCAAACATCAATGGTACCAAGGTGCAACAAACAAGATAACACATCCACTCATTTCTCAGCAGGTAACATAAGATAAAACATCTCCAAACACTAGAGGTAACAACAATAACAAAATCGCTCCTGACTGCTCCTGACAAGGAGGCACACATTACAAAATCCACTCCTTTCTCAGGAGGCACAAATGTCCCCGTTCATGAAAATCAGGTACTGACATAGACACAACCTCCTGCACTATCCAAGAGAACTCACAATAGGTTGACATCACAAACTACAACCACAAAACTGAAAATCCCATCTAGAAGACTTACAAATAAGCACACCTTTAACCCATTTCCCGAACAAGAGCATAAAGGGAATATTCAGAGAAGGCACATGAGATAAACTACCTTTGGATATTCTAAATCCATTTTCCACATAATCATCCAATAATTTATTGCATTAAATATACTGAATTAAAATATATCTTTTCTAGACAAGGGAGAAATTATAAACTCAATCCTTACTTCCTTACTGGCATTTAAATAATAATAAAATAACCATTTATTCACATAAATCAAAATACATTGATTTAAAATAAATGTTGTTTCCTCATTTCAATATAGTCATCTTAAAACAAATATTTAACTTGACTTGCAAATGTATTATTTTAAATCAAAACTATTCCCTTAAAATATTGTTTACAAACAAAACAATAATTTAACTACAGTTAATGTATTTTTCATTCCCCCAATTAAATTTAACCCATACCATCGCTTAAAATTAACACTTTAATATATATATATATATATATATATTTATATTAAAATCTCATTCTCACTATAAGAATATTAAATTAATCTTCTAATATTATTTACATATAATATAAATATTAAAATATATAATATAATAATATTTTAATATTATATATAAATAATATTAAATATTACTAAAAAAGAACATTTTATTTTCTTTTAAAACATACTGCCCAAGTTGCGCCTCAGATCGTGCGCCAACCCTTTAGGGTTGGGCCATGGCTACCTTAGGCCACATGTCGTGCTTAGGGTTGGGAGGACTGGTTTCAGGCTGCGGTTTACACCGACCACAGGTGGATACCACAATTATATTTTAATAGAAGGTGTATATGCATATATATATATATATATATATATATATGTATTCCTCAATATATATATATATATATATATATATATGTATATATATTCATAAAACATGTAAAAATACATGATTTATTTTGCAAATACATTTAAATTATAAATCTAATTGGGCAAATAATTTGAGAACACCCATTTCCAAACCAAGTTTTTAAGGTTTCTAACACCAAATTAAACATGGGTTCAAGTGCAAATCAAACAGAGGATTGAAATATTTTTCAACAAGATTTTTCAACAAGATTTTTCAACAACAAAACACATTTTAAAAATAAATTTCAAAATAAATTTAAATCCAAAGACATGAACCTGGTATTGCAAGAATTTAGAGAAGATCCAGATGATGCTCAGCTTCTTCCTTGATTCCCTCTTTAGTTCAACAAATTTCACCACTCCAATCCAAAACCCACAAAAAATAAATATTCTTCCTCCTATTTTCAAAACTTCTCCAAAATTCCATAATCCCCAAAATTGAGATCCAAAATCCAAACATAAGGATTCAACCCTAAAAAATTCAACAACCACCCTAATAAATTCTTGGAAACAAAAAATGCAAAATATCCCAATTTCAATTTTGAATTCAAACTTTCAGATTGACTTTTAAATTTATTTTTCTTTATTTTCAAATTCAACATAAATAATTTCACTTCTTTCAACAGCAAAATTTAATTAATTAATAAATAGATTTAATCAATGTTTAAATTATTTATTAATTAAATTAAATTAATAATAAAATAAATTATATTTCAACGTAATTCCAGATTACATTACTCAACAACTTAAATACCTTAAGCCATTTAAATCACCCATTTTCTAACCTACAATTAAATAATGAAGAGAGGGACGATAATCAAAGCAACACAACCTGACAAACAACTGACGACAAACAAGGACTAGGGTGACGACTTGGCACAAAAACCTAGCTACTATCTCCCAATCGAATACCGTTGGGTATTGAACATGCTCCAACCTGTGAAACCAGGTGGAGTCGATGTCCTATACCTGTCAACCTGCAAATCAAGTAACAACAACATATAGTATAAACAACATAAAATACACACTGAGAAGAGGAGATCACGGGATTGTAGGGCACTCACAAGCGAGTGATGCGATACCATCCCCTTCACCAAGACAATGCAACTAACTGACAAGTCTAACATACTATTATAATCCAAAGCGTAAACACCTTTAATTCAAATAACCACTATGCTAATCCAAAGCATGGAATCAAGATAATATCAAAATAACTAGAAACTCATCAAAGCAACATACCCACACAAGACACACAGTCCAACCAGAAGGCAAAACGGAGAGGTATTACAGAGGGACAAAGTAGCATTACTCATTCATGAGTACCCTACTATGCTATGATTTCCTCTCACAGTGTGTTTATTATTTGATATATATGTACATTTCTCGATAGAGTGTTTGATGCAGGTTGTAGGTACTAGGTATCGACTCCACCTAGATTGTCAGGTTGAGTGTACCTTAAAACCCAATAGAAATGATGTTGAAAATGGGATGAAAAAAGGGTCCCCACCCTCGCCATCATCCTCGAAGAGGATGTGTATCCTGTCAGTCACTCATTAGTTGTGTATGTGTTTTGGTCAGTTGTTCTCATCTTTTGTCCTTGTTGATATTGTGTTGCATGAATATTTGAGGTTGCTTGTATTTATATTTAAGGAAAGGTGAACATGGTATTATTTAATCAATTATTAGACTAATGTGTGTATGTTTTATTCTAGCCTTGCGACTTCCAGAAGTAAGTCAAAGCTTAGAGGGGGAGGATGTAGTGCCCCTCTATGTTTGGCCCCTTCTTGATTTTTGATTAAGTTTGTTTGGGTGAGTTTTCTGATATGTAGTGTTGAAATTAATTGTTTATCAAAGTTTTTGTTTGCTATAGAATTAAATAGATTGTTATTAAATAAATTATGTTATTAGAAAAAATGTAATTGTTGCATTTGAATGATTAATTATTAAATTATAAGTGCTTTCATAATTACATATAATTTTTTTTTTTTAATATTAAAGTATTAATTAATTTAAATTGTGAGGAAATATTAAAATAAAATAAAATATTAAAATTAGTATTAACTTCAAATCAAGATAAATGATAAGAAAAAAATAAATTAAAAATAGAAATTTTTACATGCAAGTCCATGCATAGTTTCGAAATGATGGTCAAAAAAGGAAACTTGTTATTTTTACGAGTTTTTTATCCACTTTATGTTTTTTAAAAACAAAAGCTTTCCTTGGTTACTAAATATCATTTTTTTGGATATTTTGGGGGAGGATCTTTGATTTTTATTTTTCGAACAAGAACTAGGTCAAAAGAAATTCTTCTGTAGAATATTTTTGTTTTATGATTTGTTTTAAAAAGAAAATATTGGAATTAAAAAAAAATGGGAATCATTATTGAGTTGTTTTGAAGAAGTGGATCGTTGGGAATGTGAGAGTTGATCTCGACATCATTTTTCTATCCCAGAAATGATTGAATCTAGGTTGGTTTTGTAAGTCATATTTCATGAGTTTTCTTCTTCATTTAAATAAAACAAATTCATGTTTGTTGTTGTAGTTTGAAAATGCGATTTTCATTTTTCTTAATTTTTTTTTGAAATAAATAGAAATAGGAGTTTGTTTGACCAATTCTTGAGGATTTTCAAACTATTTTCAGTAAACAGTTTTGTGCTTATTCTACAAAAATTATTGCAGCCTTGAAGCAACATTTATTTTGGGAATTTGGTTAATTTCATTTATTCTATTTATACTTCTTGAATTTGATCTCTTTCATGAATGTTCTATTAAACCCAATCTATGTATATCTTGCAACCATTACATTTGATGTGCTTAAATCTGATTTTCCTTGCTAAATACATTTTATTGAAAGCTTGCTAAATACATTTTCTCCACCATTTGCCTTTGGCATATAAATTTTAAGCTTTAGCCTATAGTATTGCATATTGTGCTATTAATTTATTCCCTACCAATAAATTGGTTTGATTGCATCGTCCATAACTTTTCTTTTACAAACTGGATCGGTGGGAAATTTCAAGGGTTCCCTCGTCTTGTTGTCTTCTTATCACTGTCCAAAAATCTCAAGAACTTAGAATGTGGTTTTTGAGATATGGTTGAAATACAAGACAAATGTCAAGCTATTTTTCTCCATGGCTGCAAACATACATATATTATATTATGGTTATAGTTAAAGAATATTTCTGCCTTTATAATTAATTAATTTATTAAGAGTTGAGGATTTATGAATATATGAATATCATTTTTAGTGTAGATAGAATGACTATTCAATTCATTAATAAAATTACTATGTGAGAAGGAATAGTGGAATATTTATGTATTCTATTTTCTCTGAATGTTTATGAAAGTGAAATGATCTATGTAAATAGATCACTTATTTACTTCTAACCTTATGTTGCCATTTTATAATTTGAAATATTGTATTGAAACTGCATTTTGTTATTAGATATCATATATATTTATATATAATAGTTATTGTAAAATAATATGTTTAGGTGTGTTAATTGATTTAGTAGATAGATGAATTGGAATATTAGACATGGGAAATTAATTAATTATATTTAGATAAATGAAGTGTTGAGTGTTGACCCATTTCATTGTCATTTAACAGTTGATTATGTAGATAAACAAATAAAGGTCAGATAAGAAAATAAGTTAATTTAATTTAATTGTATTAGGAAAGTTGAAGGACTTATTTGAATGAATTAGATAAACTCTTGTAAATGTTGAGTTCTTTCAAATCATTTAATGAATGATTGTTATTACTTGTTAATTTTATAGTTTCCTAGGGTTATTGTGTTTCTTGTTTAATTAAATGATTGAGTCATTGAGTAAAATAGAAAGTGGGAGTGATGTTTATTTATGGGTTGTCCATGATTGTAATGTTTGGTCATTCCCTTGTGATGAATTATGTGTGTGATTTTGGAATTTAAGTTGATTTTGGTTATCAAGGTTGATGTTTGAGTTGAGCTGTGAATTGGTTGATTACTATTATTGTCATAGTTTTTGTTTATGTTAAAGTTGTTATTTAGCCAAATTGTAAGCTTGTTAAGTAATTACTGGATTGGGTATCATGTGAGGAGAAAATTGAGGTCTCCCTTGGATGCCCTATTGGTTGATTTTTACTTTTTGAGGTTGATTTTGATTGTGAGATCATGTATTATTGTCATTTCGATGGGGGAACTATTGTGTTAGTGACTTGGACTTCCAGAGGTTGGGGAAAGATTTTTCTTAAGATTGTATTTTCATGTTGGCTCTTTGTGAACTATTGTTCTTATACCTGATTTTGTTATGTGGGTTTTAGCCTTGCACTTTGGGAATTTTTATCTATTGAGACTTTTTTTGAGTAGATGCATGTCTCTCTTTATGTGATATTTCATGTGGCTTTTTATGTTGTGCAAGTTAGCTTACCCAATTAGTGGATTGATGAGTCTTTTTGTTGCTAGTAGGGGGAGTGTCTCTCAATGAGGGTCCAATGTCCAAAGTGGAAAGTCTAGGATAACTCATGAGAGTTTCTTAATCCAGTGAAAACACTAATAATTAATTAGGGGGTTTGGGTAGTTTCTCACATTAATTCAGATAATATAGCCTCACTCATGGCTTGAGTGCTCATTCAGGCTTGAGATGAGTGGGAAGGCCTAGAATGGCAAAGATAAATTTCCTTGTCCTCTTGAAAGGTATGTTGATCCCACATGAGTGTGAATGGGTGTCAGGGATCAATTGAGGTTGCTAGGGTTTAACAAGGATGGGGGTTGGTAACCTATGGAGATCCACATTGGCTAACCCATATCGAACTCATGTGATGACACTCCTCCCTTTAGCAACCTTGTATTCTTTTCTTGTTTTCCCTTTGTTGTTCTTGAACCTCCGAAAGTGGTTGTTCTTTATGTTTATTTTTTTGTATTTGTTGTGGAGTCTTGTTAGCCTTGTCTTCTTTTCTGTGTTCATGTTGTGGGTCCTTCTTATCATCTCCTAGCATGGAGGGTGGGCCTTAGGGTCCACATGGTGGAGTAGAATGTGCTATGAACTCCATTGGGTTCCCAGTTAGAGTTCATGATGTGTGGAGTTGTATCATTGTAATGATTCTAGAGCTTCACTAGATTTGGAGATGGCATTAATGCTATGTATTATGTTCATTTCAGTTGTATCACTTTAAGTGATTGATGTATCATTCTCATTCCATGTTGGAAAGAATATTTGTATTATTGTAATCCTTGAATGATGTATATTCATATAATAAATGTAATAAATGTATTCTTGGTATTATCTCATGATCATTGATGGATGTTATGTAATGTTATGGATGCATGTATGTTGTTTAATGATTCTATATTATGGTTTTAAAATGTATACTTGTGAGTAGGTTTCCATCATTATGAAATTGGGTTATGTCAAAAATGATCGCAAGTAATGTTGTCATGTTACCACACAGGACTAGATAGATAATGTGTATGTATAGTTTCATTATTAGTGTTGAAAGTTAATTTACACTGCCTATTAATTTTACTTTAAAAAATGTGCTATATTTGTTAGTTAAGTTTTCCTTTGGGGTTTGTGTGGTGGGGCATTACATTATAGGGTATTTCTATTATAGAAATAATAAATAATATCAAACAATCAACTTAACCCACTTAATTAATGAAATGTTGAATACTATTTCCCCTATGCCAAACAATAAACTTTTATAAAGTAATTTCAAATATTTGATCATAAAAAAGTATTAAAATTATATTTAAATATATAATTTAATGGATGTTTCAATTATTAATCTCATAAAACATATTCAAAAATTATACTAACCTAGATCACCATTTGTGATTTATTAAGGAAACATTGACATCCTTTTTAATAATAATAATATATCATAAAACAATATAGCATATTTGAGCACATAGAATGATAGACAAAGAATTATAAGATAAATTTTAAAGGGTTTCTTTAAAACATAAATCTGTATGAAATACACAAAAAATTGATCAACATATTAAAAATTATGATTAAAACATTACTATCCTCTACTTTAAAACTAAAAAAAAATTGACAAACAAATTTGGGAGTAGAACCAAGTAGGAATTTCATGAAATCATATTAAGCTAGGAGAGTTGAAATATGTTTCTTTCACCTTCTTCCTCTTTCCAACCTGCAATAATTATCTATGAACATATATACCAATACAATTTTCATTTCAAATAATCAATCAAGTGGAAAAAAAATGAATGATAAAATATTAAAGAAAGAATGTAAATGGAAATCCAAGAATAAGTTAGATTACATAGAGTTTCAAGTTAGTTGAGAATTATTTTATATTTGGAAATTTAAATGCTTAGTTAATTTATGCTTAATTATTGTTTTATTATTGGTGAAAATTAAAAGAATATATTTTTCTTTTAAGAAAAAAACTTAATGAAATTAAATAAACTCTTCTATCATCTTATTAGTTTTAAGATTTAATATTCAACCTCAATTAATTTCAAGAATTAAAACCTGAAAGTTAGACTTGAGAACTTTTCAAGTGTATTAATTGTTGAAAGAATGAAGAAGCTTTTCATTGGTTGTCATTAATGAGTTTTCATTGATGTCAACACCAAATCTACACCACATGATGAATAAAAAACTAGTATGATGGATGTCTACAAAAAATTATTTTGCAAAGGTCTTTTGGCTAAGTGTTTTTCCTGGTAGTTTCAACACTTAGTTCCCTATACTATTTTGGTCTGCGTTTATTCATCTTTTCAAATATACCTATGTTGTTCTAGTGTGTTGTTTATAGATAAATTTGGAATCTTAATTCAGAATTCTAGTTGTTTTAGTTGAGTGGTTTGAGAGTTGCAAGTAACAAAAGTTTGGTAGATATGGTTTACACAATTTTCTATATACAGGACCTTACCTAACTTGTTTGCATTCCTCCATAGATTTGAGTTAGATGTTGTGGTTTTGAGGGAAGGTTTATAGGTGTCATTACATTGTATATCTTAGTTGGAAAAAAAATATTATGGTTTGTATACTTCTTGGCGTTAATCAGTTGGAGTCCTTTACCTTTTGGTTATATGCTTGGATGACTCAAGGTATATGAAGTGTAGAGAATATTAAATACTGGATGTGAATGGAAAGAGGAGTTTCTATAGGTGCATTCCAACTTATATTTCTTATTTTTTGAGCATGAAGGAATTTTGGTTTCAATTGGGTGTCTACAAGGCATGTTTTTCATAATTCTAGGCTAGATCTAATTAGTTTTACCTAATTAATATTTGCAATAAATAATGATATATATACAAGGTTGATTTGTGTTTGAAGTAGATATGAAATGAAAAATATATGATCTAAATGTAAGCAACAATGCAAATATTGAAAAATTATGTAAGTTGGGCATTAATTGATTAAGGTATGAAGATTGAGTAGTGTAGATACTAGTAATATAAGTTGAATATAGTATGTACAATGAGCTTCAAAGGAACTGAATTCACATTAAGCTAGACACATTTCTCTCAGTTCAATCTCTGGTTGTGAAGCCACTTCTCTTATATCTTTTGTTTCTCTTTGAATAGTGGGTTCACTTGGATAGTGAGTCCTCCTAACAATGAGCCTTTCTATAATATATTATAGCCAATTATAACATATTATGAGTTAATCCTCACCATGTTTTTTCCTATTTTGGGTTTTCCACATAAAATCTCTTGTGTTCCTGTGTTGTGTGTGTTATGGATTATTTATGCTTACATTTCTTATAATTGTTAAATATGCATTAGAAATTGGATGGTTAATAATTGGATGGTATAGTAGAATATTGATTCACCCCCCTCTCAGTATTCTGTGTTAAAAAATTGGTATCAAAGGTTGTCTCATTGGAAGAAGCTTGATCGGTTTGGGAAGATCTTGGAATTTAAACACATAGCTTCAAAAGTATTTTCTACAAATGGATACATAGAAGAAGACTACATTTTTTATAAATATGGAGAAATCAAGGTTTCCCTTGAATATTTATACAAGATTGAAGTGGAAAATAGATATTTGAAGGAAAGTATTAATGAAGAAAATGACTGCATCAAAAAATTAAGAGAAAATAAAAAAAATTAGAGAAAGACATAAGGAGGTCAATGAACAATTGAAACAAGAAAATTAAAACATCACTTGATTGAAAGTACAAGTGGAAGAGAAAAAAATAATTGAGGATTTTATAAATGCAATGGTTAAAAGAAAGATGAATGAATGCACGTGACTTGAACAAGAAGTGGTAAATCTACTATTAGATCTAGAAAATGTAAGAATTCATGAGGAAAACTTCAAAAGAAGTTCTACAATGCTTGATGAACTAATTTCAGGTCATAAAGCATCTAGAGATAAAGGAGTTTTGGCACTTGGAAAAGGAAAGATCCCAAAATATCAAACATATAATGCAAAGAAGATCAGTGAAGTAGAGAAAGATGAAAGCAAAAAGAGCAATGACATGTTCTGGAAATAAAGAAGCAATACTAGAAGAACCTCTATCAAACAAAAAATTACTTAAAGGTAACCATATTTTAATGGTATTTTATATTTTGTAATAAATTTGGGAATAGAGTAATGGAATGTAGAAGAAAAATGTATCAGAATGCTCCATCCTTTACTAGACAATATTTTACATGCAAAAGATTTGGGCATAAAGCAAGTGAATGCAAAAGTCAAATGATGAATGTATATAATAGTGATAGGATGTGTGAACCCCTAAACCTGAAAATTCACGAGAGCAACAAAGCACATTAGTTTGTCAGATCAAATGCATGTAATCAAGTATGAGAGATTCCCCATAAAATCCATCTATTCAAACTAAATTAGGAAATGAAGAACACAATAAACTTTAAATAAAAGAGATTCAATCCTAATTAAGCTAATAGCATGATGATCTTATGGGGGAATTGGTGCCAATGAAGTGTTGCAATTGGCCCTTTCCCAATTCCTAAGTAAGAATGGTGTGTGATTGATAAATGGTCAAATCTCCAAAGAGATTTGAGCATAACCTTGTTTCAAATCTTGAAAGATGATTAATGGTTGATGGAAATGGGCAAAATTGGCTCTCAATATGAAGAGAGTAAATTTGCATATGATTGTGCATGAGAAATGAGGAGAGAAGTGTCCAATTTATAGACTTCAATTTGGAAGAGGTGAGTAAGATTGAGCAATGTGGGACAAAAGATAACCCAATGGCATTGTACCACTTGTCCACATGTGATTGGATGAGGAATGAGCACATTTTGGCCAATGTGCATGATAAATGCATAAATTTGAATTTTGAAATATTGAAATGACAAGGTGGATGAGAAGTCAAATGGAGTTATGACCACTTGGATCAATGCAAAGGACATATAAGAGGTCTTAATGCCTTATTGGAAGGACCAAGTCCACTTGGCCTTTTTGAATTCAAATGAGGGAATATTCCTTTTTGATGCTTTGTGAGGGAAAATAGATGAATTAATAAATCAAAGTATTTGATTTATTGTGCAAGTTTCATTCTCTAGAGAAATTTAATGAAATGGATTAACTTAATCATGGTTTTGATTAAATTAATGAAGAATTCGGTGATGTGACAATCTAGACTTAGATTTATGAATTGATTTAAGTCAAGAATTGAGAGGAAATGATTTATTAAATAAATAATTTGATTTATTTAATCAAGAAGGAACATATTAGATTAAATAAAATAAGGTTTAATTTATTTAATTTAATAAGAGGACTCTAAAGAATTTAATAAAATAAAATAATTTATTTAATTAAACAGATATGCCAGGTTAATTAAATTAAATTGATTAATTTAATCAGAGGAGGTGATAGGCTTAATCAGATAAATAATGATTCATTAGATTAAGAGATAGAATTATGATGAAATGTTGAGGGTATGATTTAAGAGGAAATGTTGTCAGTAATCGAGATTAGGTGTGCCAAAATGAACTTGTACATTTTTCATGTATATATTTTTCCCCTCTTTGAAGCAATGTACTTGTTCAATTGATTCAAAGAATAAACTATTGTGATCAAAGGTTCAAGATTTTCTGAAATTTTTTCAGATGCCCCACTGCTACCCCAGCGGAAGGATATTGGTGGATATTTCCCCCTCAAGAGATAGGACAAAATTTTTGATTTTTTGGATGATCCGCAAAAAAAAGATGACAAGGTGCCCGACAAGCCAAAAATACCTAGAATGCCAAAAAAATGCATTAAAATGCCAAAAGGGATACAGAATGACTCTCGGTTGGATGAAAACGGGATCAGGGGATCAAAGCCCTAGTTAGAAGGTAAAATTAGGTCAAAAACCCTAATTTTTAGGCTTAAATAGACCTCGAGGGGTCACTTTCAATACATTTGCAATCTCAAACCTTGAAAAATTTGACACTTAGAGCTCTGAGACTTGGAGAAAATGGCACAATGATAGCTTCCTCTGCACGTGTCAGAGCGGGTACGAGTATATCAATGACCAGTCACCATAGGACCCGTGGTATGTACCCCTATCTAACTTTTATTTTTCTCGTTATTCATGCATTTATTAGGTCTTAGGTATGGTCAAAGCAGCGCGACGTGATATAGCACCACGAAAAATGCTCAAATAGGTCAGCACGGTCCTATATAGGACCGCTTGTGCATAGTGCACCACGCAGGTCAATTTAGGTTTTAGGATTTTTGGATAGCAAAGTCGGTCGCTTGCACAAATAGCACCACGTGGGTCAGTTTGCCAAATTTAGGTGTCAAAGTCCACCACACGGCTTAGTTTGGAACATTACAAAATTTACCACTTTTGAGAACAACACCACTTTTGCTCTTTCAAAAGTGAAATGCAGTACGGACAGCAGATTTTCATTAGGGAAGCTGACGCGGCTTCTTTCCTTGTGCAAGAGAGACACGAGGTCATTCATTTGAGGGAGCATTGGTGGCCAGTACTTGAGAGACTACAGGATATGCACATATTCCTTCAGGAGTAGGTTGGGATGCTCAGTCTATAGTCTGTTGCACATGTCCCTCCTATTCGAGCACATCTGGGTATGATGCATGCTTTGGCCGAGCGGTGGCACAGTGAGATGTCATCTTTTCATCTTCCTACTGGCGAGGCTACCATTACCCTCGAGGATGTCTGGTGCATCCTACGACTGCCCATTCATGGAGAGTGAGTGATTTATTATTTGGAGGAGGGTAGGGATGCCTAATTTGGTGTCATGGGTGTTGATGAGCTCTTCCTTTGCGATGGTCAGATAGATTTGGAGAGGTATTGAGGTATAGCCCCTACTTATAGCTTGATTATTGCCATGATTATTTCTGGCCTTGTAGCTCCTGATCGTTGTGGCTGATATTTCAATCTAGGTTGGGGACTGGCATGGTAGCAGATGTGCACTCATCGAGTGTGTTTTTCCTGTAACCAGTACTGTTGGCCTCCTTGTACTGAGATTTGCACGAGTTTACCTATTTGGAGGGTCGGGCTCTTGGGGCTAGATTGACTCTTCTACACATTTGGGCATGGGAGCAGATCCCATTGCTTTGCCCAATTGTGACATCAATCATTATAGATATTGATGACCCTGTGGTGTGGCGCTATGGCGGGGTGAGGATTCTCTACACTCACATGGGTACAGATGGTATAGCCCACTGGCAACGGGTTATAGACGAGATGATAGTGTTCATATGGAGGCCATGGATGGGTATAGGGCCATGGTACGATGATGTTGAGCAGCTTCTATTCACTCACTAGGATAGACTTATGTAGGGCTAGGAGCACATTATGATAGAGAGGTACCTTCCTGATAGGGTAGCCAGGCAGTTCAGTGAGGTGCAAGATATACCCGATGGTTAGTACATGGCACTCTTCACGCACTTGACCAGAGAGACCGCATGGGGACCATTCATTCCAGTAGATGAGGTAGTTTCCTCATTCAGATAGTTAGTGGCTCGACCATGACCATACAATTAGGGGCCAGCAGACGCAAGGGTGACTCCAGTGTACAGGGCATGGTCTAGACCACTAGTGAGACTGACAGTTCCCAGGACAGTGCTTCCATGTCGAAGGTCCAAAGGTAGGTCAGCAGGCAGAGGTCAGGGAGGTGTACCACCGGTGAAGCCAGTAGTAGGACAAGATGGGAAGCCCTAGGTAGGCCCATAGCAGTAGCCAATAGTACATCCGGTAGTATAGCCAATGACACAATCAGATCCACGGGATGCATAGATTCAGCAGTTGCAGGGCTAGGTACAAGTTATGACAGCTAAGTGAGATGAGGCCCAGCAATAGGTTGCTGCAGTTACAACTGAGAGAGACCTGGCATGATCTAAGAGGGATCAGGAGATTGGTAGGTGGAGACAGTTGGAGAGTGCAACCTCCACATCCTGAGGTTGATCAGTTGACATTTGAGAGTATAGAGATGCCATCAGAGAGGCCGAGTACTATCGACAACACTATCGATAGGTGGTGCCATCAGTGGACAGGGTGCCAAATTTCTCTTAGCAAATAGGGAGGCAGCCGATAGAGGCCCACGGTGAGAGACAGGATGGGGAGGACAGCAGCCAGTAGGGCTAGCCCCCTTTTTTGATCACAAACAATTTTTTTTTGTATTTTTGCTATATGGGCTGCAGTATTTTGGCCTTATTGTACCATGTATTCGATGTACACTTGATCCGATTTGTATCATAACAGTATTTTTTGATGATATATATGAGATGATTCACCCTTTATGATATGTATGGTGCACACGTATGATATACAGATGTATAATTATGCAAATGTATGATGCTATGAGATGTTTCTATTCTTATGCTTATGTGATGTAATGTATGCAATGGATGCATTTCTTTTTGTATATTTTTCATGCTTTTTTAATGATGGTGTAATGATATGCAAATGGAAATGGATGTAAATGATTATGCATTCTTTAATGATGTAATTCTTTCTTAAGATTCTTAGAATAAAAAATTTATATTATTCTTCATGACTTAAGATAATAATATGATGTAATGTGCTTTCGATGCTGACGATCTAGTGGATGCAGGATGTATGCATTGGTGATGTTTGGATTACTGTTATGATACCATGTTAGTGTGGAAGGAAGATAGAAGAATTTTTAGAATTAACGAATTAGTTAGAATGGTGATGGTGACTTGCATTGCTAGGAATTGAGATTTTTAAATGGGTCAATTGCGTTATGTTTGATAACACACATATGTACGATGCATCAAGGTATAAAGGACCAGGATGGCATTGTATCTAGTGTGATAGACTTTGACTCAACAATCAAATAGGAGTATCCTTGTTCACACTTAACATACATACTTCATTCAAGATGCAGTTTAGACATTCTAAATATCTCAGACCAAAACATAGAAAAGCAAGCTTTCCTATGTGGTCAACAAGATATCTAAAAAATCCTCTCTACAAACCAAACAAAATATATATGACTAAGTTATTTTACAATGGTATCCCACAAGCCTAACAGATAAAAAGATAATGATCATTGCCCCATTCCTTTCTCTCTAAACCTTGTTTTTTCTAGGCATCATCGAGAGGTCCTTGGAATGAGCCCAAAATAAGATAAGTCAATAAAAGATTAAGTAAAGCAACCAAACAAGCTAATGTTCTTCATACCGCTGACTAAGACTAACTACTATGAGGGGCACCTGATGCTTATGTCCATTGCATGAAAGCTTCATCCTAGGACATGTTGTTATAAGGGTTTGGTGGGACTGATTTGGGTGATAAGCTATTGATACTCTGAGTTGACCAACTTGCTTGCTTACTGACTTAGACCTTCAAGACTCTGACGTTTAAAGTGTTCACTTTTAAACTTGCTAGACTTGCTTCCGACTGACTCACCAAAGGGTGAAGGAAATGATTGATTTTATTATGAGTGATAACAATTGCAGGTGAAAGCGAGATGAAATGGATGCACCTTTCTGGATTTTTAGATATTTTGAGGTTGTTTTTGGCATTTTCACATTTTTCAATGTTTTTGGTATTTTCAAGATTTATGACGAAGAGACTAACTTAAAGACCTATCCTAGGGGTCTCAGGAGATGATCCATAGATTATCCTTGCCTATGTTATACATGCAAAGACCATATAGTTCGACTGAAAATGGACTGACTTGATGATAAGATGGACAAATGGATTGCCCCTTTTATTGCTTAAAGGACTGACCTAAGATGCAAATTAGATGGGCAAACGGATTGCCAATGCGATGGACACCTAAAGACTGACCCTAATTGTCTTGGGGGATGATCAAAGATCAACCTTGCCTATGTTCAAGCTCAGAGATGACATAGTTTGACAAGGTGAAAAACTGACAAGACTCAATGATGAACTTTTTTTGAAGATTTTATGATATTTCAACATGTTTTTGGATTTTTTTGATGAGTTTTTTGAATGTTTTTGAATTTTTTGACGTTTTGAGAAGATTCCAAGAATATACATGAATTTGATCTGATGCAGATATAGGAACATGCCCCCAGCATGGTGCGATAGACTACTTCGATAAAGGCAAGACAAATTGACCTTAGGAATATGCCAAGTAGTACTATGGTGGAATATGATATGGACACCAGCTCAGGCTATAGTATGGATGTGAGCGGATAGGTGTATGGATGATTAATGAAATGTGATGGAATGGATGAGTGAGTCATGCAGATCCTAGTGGATAGTGAGTGCTTTATTTACACTTGGCGCCTGTTTGCCATATTTTCACCAAGGTACTTGTCCAAAGCGCCACTGAAGTGGTTTTCACTAGAGGATGATTTTTTTCTTTACTGATTTCAATCCTTTTTTTGATTTTTTGATTTTGATTTTTTTTTGTTGTCAGCAAGATGCCTATTTGCCAAGTTTTCATCAAGGTAACCATTTTTTCAAGATTTTTTCTGAGTGTTTTTTTATTTTCTGATTCTATACCTTGCAAGTGTTTAGGCATACAACTTTTTGAGGTGAGAGTTGTTCATGGGTTCTTGCAGAGGCTTGCCCTCTAGTGTCAACAATTGATATGCCCCTGATTTATAACTTGTGGTGATGATAAACAGTCCCAACCAGATAGGCTCAAACTTTCCTTTTGTATCTGGGTTGGGCACATTCTTTTGGTTCTCTTTTAGCACAAGGTCACCAACTTGGAAGATGTGTTGCCTAATCTTCTTGTTGTAGCTCCGTTTCAGGTGATTCTAGTAGACCTATAGATGATTTAGGGCATCCATGCACCGTTCATCCAGTATTTCCAGCTCATTTAGTCCTATGATCCTATATTCCTCATTTGTGATGAGGTTTTGCAATGATATCCTCAGTGATGGAAGCTCTATCTCAATAGGGAGGATGGCTTCTGATCTGTAGACCAAGAAAAATGGAGTGGCACCTGTTGGCATGTGGATGCTGCTGCGGTAGGCCCATAAGGTGGGGTTTAATTGAAGATGCCAGTCACGACCAAAGTCATTAACTATTTTCTTAAGGATTTTCAGAATGGTCTTATTGGTAGCTTCTGCTTGGCCATTTCCTTGTGGGTAATATGGGGTGGAAAAGTGGTGTTGGATTTTGTACTTTTCACACAAATCACGGTCATCCTAATTTTTGAAGGGTTTCCCATTATCCGAGATAATGGATTTGAGGGACACCGTATCGGCAAATGAGGTAGTTTAGGATGAACTTGGATATCTGTTTACCCATGATGTAGGTCATGGGAATTGCTTTGACCCACTTTGTGAAATATTCAATGGCAGTGATAATGAACTTATGGCCATTGGATGAGGTGGGTGAAATGTTATCTATGAGATCGAGCCCCCCTTGTGAAAAGGGCCAAGGTGTAACAATGGGATGCAACTCTTAAGCTGGTGCATGAATGAGATCTTTGTGCTGCTGGCATTGTAGGCATCTTCTGACAAAGTCGTGTGTCTCTCTTTCCATTGTCAGCCAATAGTACCCAGTTCTCAGCAACTTCTTATCCAAGGTCATACCACTCGAGTGTGAACCGCAAGTGCCATTGTGTACCTTAGTTAGAGTAGTCATGGCCTCCTTAGGTTTTAAACAACGTAGCAGGGTTCCATCGATACTTCTATGGAATAGGGTCTCTCTTAGGATGACAAATCGTAAAGCCTTTTTGACAAAGGTTCGCTTTAGTTTTGGGGTGATGTCACTTGGGAGGATTCCTAACCTTAGGTAGGTGTAAATATCATGGTACCAAAGATCACCGGGACCAACAATTTCACACGCGTATTCTGACTTTGGTACCTCGAAATTTGGTACGAGAAGCTGCTCTACAGGGATTTTGTGTTTTGAGACGTTGTGAGGGATATCTAACAAGGATCCGATCATTGCCATTGCATCAACTGCTTTGTTGTTTGCCCTTGGTATTTTCTCAAAGGTGATGTCGATGAATGATTCCTTGAGGCTTTCTACTACCTTTTTGTATGGTGTGAGCTTATCATCCTTAGTTTGGTATTCACCATTGACTTGGTTAATGATAAGTTGTGAGTCTCCATATACTTTTAATGCCATAATTCTCCACTATGTCGCAATCTTGAGACCTACAGTTAAAGCCTCGTATTTTGCAATGTTTTTTCTATAGGGGAATGCCAACTTATATGACCTTGGTATGTAATCCCCTTGTGGGATGATGAAGAATACACCAGATCTTGATCCATGTTGTGTGTGAGAGCCATCAAAGTATAGTTTCCAGTGGTCGGTTGTACTGAGATTGAAAAGGGACTCATCTGGAAATTCTGATATGAGCGGGTTGTCTGTGTAGAGGGGAGCTTCTGCTAGCTAGTCCACAATAACTTGTCCTCTGATCACCTTTCGCTCAACATATTCAATATCATGTTTAGATAATATCATTACCCATTTAGCCATTCTACCTATAAGCATAGATTTTGACAATAGATATTTGAGGGGGTCTATTTTGGAAATTAGCTTAATATGATGAGCTAACATCTAGTGTTTGAATTTTCAGGCTGCAAATACCAGTGCCAGGAAATCCTTTTCTATTGATATGTAATTGACCTCATGCCCTGCCATTGTTTTGCTAATATAGTAAATTGACCGCTTGGTTCCCTTTTCATCATGTTGGGCTAAAAGGACACCAAGGGTGGCCATTGTTGCTGAGATGTATAGAATCAATGGTTTCCCTATGATTGGTGGCATTAACACAGGTGGTGTAAGTAGGTATTCCTTGATCTTTTTGAATTCTTGTTCACACTTGTCATCCCACCTGAATGCAACTCCCTTGTGGAGAAGATGTGAATAGGCTATCTGTTTATTTGCTAGTTGTGCTATGAATCTCCGGATGGACTGGAGTCTACCTTTTAATCCTCTGAGTTGCTTTAATGTTCTTGGTGCTTCCATATCAAGGATTGCTTTTACCTTTGCAAGATCTACCTCTATCCCTCTCATTGAAACTATGTACCCTAGAAGCTTTCTTGATTGTACCCCAAAGAAACACTTTTTTGGGTTGAGTCTAACCTTGTATTGTTCTAGCCTATCAAAAATTGCACTTAGAGTTGCTATGTGATCCTGTCTCTTCTTTGATTTGGCCAATATGTCATCCACATAATCTTTGATAGTTTTGTGGATCATGTCGTGGAAAATCAGTGTCATGGCCCTTTGGTATGTAGCTCTTGCATTCTTTAGCCCAAATGGCATCACATTCCAATAGTAGGTGCCCCAAGGACATGTAAAGGTTGTCTTGTGCTGGTCTTCCTTTGCTATCATTATTTTATTGTATCCTAAGAAACCGTCCATTAGGGATAGCATCTCATGTGCGACCATCATGTCCACTATCATTTCAATGTTGGGTAGTGGAAATTCATCCTTAGGACATGCTTTGTTTAGATCTCTAAAGTCCGTGCAGATGCGGATGCCCCCATTCGGTTTTGAGACTAACACAATATTAGATACCCACTCTGGATAGTTGATCGGGCCTATGAAGCCAATATCCAGGAGCTTTTCTAGTTCAATCTTAACGAGCAAGGCTATTTATGGGTGCATCTTCCTTAACTTTTGTCTGACTAGTTTTGCTCCAGGGTAAATAGCCAAATGATGAACCACTACCTTAGGATCCAAACCTGGCACGTCAACATAGGTCCATGCAAAGTTTACCTTTCTTTCTTTCAAGAATGCTGCTAATAGTTCTTGTTCCTCTGTTAAGAGCAACTCGACGTAGAAAGTGATTTGCGGCTCTGTTTCTATTCCCAAGTTGACAGGGTTGCACTGCTCTACCAGTACTGCTGATTTTTCTTGATGTAAAGAGGTAGGGGGAGATTGAATCCTTCATCATCCAGCACCTCAAGGAGGTTTTCACCATTGGATGCATCCTTTCTTTTTACTATTTTATGGTTAGAGAGTGCCATAGTGTGGTTTTCACTCAATAACTCCGAGCTTATTCTTGATATTTTCCTTTTGCAACTGAAGGACTCAATCATCTCCCCATAGTATGCCTAGGTGTCCAATATGATGTTGAAGCTTGCCTTATGATCCCCACATGGAACTATATCCCTTAGTCCCATGAATTCTGAGAGCGCCTCATCATTTTTGAATGAATCTAGAATTGGTGGTCCTTGTTGATCGTGATTGATGAGTTGCGGGTGTACTAAGGTGATTCGGTGGGTTGGTTGGGTTGAATCGTCTATTGAGGCACTAATCATTAACAAGGTGGAATATTCAAAGAGCTTAGGGAGAACTTCTATGGTATCATCATTGTCACTACTAGCACAAACATTGGTAACGTCAAAGGTGAAATTATCGAGTGGGATGCCTAGGCAAACAGGTGGTCTAGGAGTGGTTGTTGTTACTTGAGGAGAGGACCTGACTACCCTTTTGGGAGTAGCTCTGCCATGTACGGTTATACTCAGAGGAGTATACCCAAGGCCAAGGTTCCACATTCTTCTTTCTACAATGATGGGTTCCAGCCGTCCATCACCGTTTCTTCCAAGGCTTTCATTCTTGTTATAGCCCATACCAAACATCATTTGCAACCCTCTGTTAGTTTCATCCATGGATAGGGTGGGGGTGGGCCTTTCATCTTGGTATAATGTGTTTGAGATGTCCCCCTCATCCACATTTTCTCAACTGAGATCCCCCCAATGATGGAATCCAGAAGGTTCTTACCTAATAGTGTGGACAAGTGTTTCAGCTAGCTGAGGTTGTCCATATGACCTAGGAGATTGTGGTAACTCTCCTACAACAAATAAATTTCCTTTTCTTTCTATAATCACCACATCCATTGTCCTCAATCATGTTTTTGATTTTGGATATGTCAAGGATGGCAGGTATCTCTATCACAGAAGTGGAGGTGAGATTGGCTGGGTCAATGTATGAAGTAGATGGCCCTTCATCATTGTTTGGTACTTGGGGGATCTTATAAAACTTGGCTTCCCAGTTTTTGTAGTAGGAAAAATGTTCGGGATCCCTATATATAGTTATGTCCTCGTTCTGATGTGAGAACTTGATACATTGGTGATACATCAAGGCCACTGCCTTCATTTTGTGGATTTAGGGGCGTCCAAGGAGGATATTGTATGGTAGGTCTAGGTCGAGGACCTGACATGTGGTCTCCATAGTTGCCGGTCCTACTTGGATGGGGATCTTGATAGTGCCCTGAGACACTCTTTCTTGGTCATCATACACCCTTATCATGATGCTTTTGTTCTTATTAATGGAATCATTAGTGAATCCCAATTTCTTTATGAGCTTTAGAGAATAGATGTTAAGGCCTGCACCTCCATCCACTAGGACTCATTTGACTTTCTTTTTATGGATGAGCACTTGAAGGTGGAGTTCACGGTTATGAGATGGCTGTGTTGGGATGTCTTGGTTAGAGAATGTAATGAGATTTTGGGTAGTGATGTTACCCACCATAGCCTAGAACTGCTCTGTGTCAAGGGTGGTGGAGACGGTGGATGTGGCTAATGCTTCATCAAGGATCTTCCTATGAGCGATGAAGATTTTCAATAGTTCCACGATGGAGATTTGGGCGGGGGTTCTCTTCAGCTGGTAAATGATATTCTAGTCATAGGGGATGGCCTTTGTATTAGAAATGGGGGTCTTAGATGGTGCCCCAGCAATGGTAACCTTTTCGCCACATGTGGTGACTCCACAATCGTTGTTGGCTCCTTTGACATTTATGATGGTGACCATCTCATTGACGCATCTGACTATCTCCTCATACACTAGATTAGCACTAGCATACTTTTCCTTGCCCTTATTGTTCCCTTGATTATTTCCTTGATTGTTTCCTTGGTTGTGGTTCAACATCGGATTCATGTATATTTTCAAGTCTTGGTTTCCGGCCGGCTATTCGATATTGATGATGTTATCCTCAATGAGGTCTTGGATGATGTTTTTCAGCCTCATGCAATTGGTGGTGGTATGTTCTTTAATATTGTGAAAGTCACAAAGGAGATTTTCATTATACCATGGTGGTTTGGTCATGGGTTTCGCGTATTTCTTCGAGTTAGAGACTTTGATTAGATTCTCTTTGACCAGCTTCTTCATTATGGACTCAATTGATTCACCAAGAGCCGTGAACTTCCTCTTGTGGGGATACTTTCCTCGGGGAGGTGGTCCTCCTTGATTACCCAAGTTGTTGATTTGGTTTGTGCATTGGTTGTTGTTGTGCTACTACCGCATTAGTCTGCACATTGTTACGATTATGATTTTGCGGTTGATGATGATTTTGGATTTTCTGCTTAAGGGCAGTGATGACCAGTTTAGCATCGACCATGCCATCATTCGTGATATTTTTATTCCTCGACCATGTTGGAGGTTTATCATTGTAGTTGTTAGATGGGCGGTTATCTTGGGGTGGAGTAAATGTTGATGCACCTCCTTGCACAGTAAGGGCTCTTTTGATGTTGAGTGCCTTTGGGATCAGTTGGTCATAGGATGTGATGCACTACATTTTCAAGTAGAACGCCAAGTTTTCATCTAGATTGGCTATGATGGTGCAAACTTGTTGTTCTTTGGGCATGGTCCACTTGCTTTGATTGGCCTTGGATCACCATCTCTGCAAGAAGGATGTGAATAGCTCTCCTTTCCTTTGTTTGAGTGCTGATAGTTCTTCCAAAATAACATCCGCACCCATATTGAAAGCATAATTTTTAAGGAAAGCCTCCATGATTTCCTCGAATATTTTAATGCCTTTGGGTAGGCAAGAAAACCATTCCATGGCTGGACTAGTCAGATTACAAGGGAAGAGTCACATTAGATACGTGTCATCATATGCGACCTCCATGCAATGCACCTAAAATTCCCTAACGTGGTTTTCAAGGTTACCCGTTCCATTGTACTTCTCAAATTTGGGGATCTCGAATCTCTTTGGGAACGGTATCATGGTGAGACTTCTGTCAAAAGGATAAGGGCACAAGTTGCCTAGTGTACCTCTTGTTTTTCCTACTTGTAAGTCCAACACTTGCTGAGAGAGCAGTTTGATTTGTGTTGTGACATCTTTGCTTGCGTCGGGAGGTGGAATGAATGAGTTGTGAGGTGTTTGAGGTGTTTGGTGGGTGGGAGGAATACTAGTGGGCATTTTCTGCAATTTCTATTGTGTGTTCAAAGCTTGTTGGTATGCTTTCATTTGTGTCAACAACGCTTGCTGTTGATCTTACTGCTACTATACCAAAAATGCTTGTTGTTGGTCCATCTATTGTTGTTCCCAAGAAGCCTACTATTGATCAATCTGATATTGTGCTAGTAAAGCTTTCTGTTGGTCCAGCTAAAGTTGCGCCAACAAAGCTTGTTGTTGGTCGAGTTGCTGTTGTGCCAACAAAGCTTGTTGTTGTGAAAGTCTCATAGGGCTTGTTGGTATGCTTGAAGATGGATTACTTGCAATTGTGCTTGGTATTGTGCTTGTGCCTATTGTTGAGCTTGTGCTTGGGCTTGAGCTAGAGCTTGAGCTTGGACTTGGGTTTGGGCTTGAGCTTGGGCTTGTGCTTGTACTTGAGCTAGGGCTTGAGCTTGGGCTTGGGCTTGGGCTTGGGATTGGCTTGAGCTTGTGCTTGTGCTTGGGCTTGAGCTTGGGATTGTGCTTGCTGCTTTTGCTTGAGTACTCTTTGTTGGTTGGCCTTCTGAAGGGTTTGGATTAGGGTGGTGAATGAATTGGTCATGTTGTCTTTTGGTGGGATTGGTGGCGGAACAAGAATGATGCCAACCATTGTGGCCGGTGAGAGGGTTATGGTGGTGGTTGGGATTTGGGTTGTTGGTAGGGTGGTGGAGATAATCAGTCCGTGAGAGGGTATGTTTTGGGATATTTGAGGAATGGTTGATGCATTTGTTGCAGTGGCCTGAATGGTCGCCACTTGTTGTTGTGATGTTGTGGGAAAAAAGATGGAGTTCGAGGTGATGTGCACATTGCCCTATTCTGAGAAATTATTGGTATTTAGGGGAGGAAACCCCACTCCGAGTGGTGATGTGGTTGCAAATGGAAATGGTGGAAGAGATGGTATGCTACCTTGGAAAGAAAACGGATTAGAAACATCGGTTGTTCCAAACAAACCTCCTTCTTCTTGTGATAGAGAAGTTTGCATGTTTGATTGATAGGCTGGTGAGGCATGGAATGAAGATGAATCAGTAGGATTATGGAATGTGAGTGGAATGTATGGGTGTAATCGGTTCACTGGGACAGAATTATCTGGTGTGGTGGTGGTAGACACCTCTTTGTTGGTCACAAGGTGATGCTACTGTAACTCTCAAAACATATCACTTCCTTTGTTCCCAATTGGTGAGGTTGGCATGATGGTTGTCATGATGTGAGGTATTTCTTGGTTGATATTTGACATTGGGGATGCATTTGTAAGAGGCATGTCTGTACTAGTGCTTGCGTCAAGGTTGGAAGGGAACGAGACCCCTTCTTCTATTAACGTGTTTAAGTACTTGAACATGGCACTAACAATTTTGTGGTTCTCTGGGTTTTGAACCATTTTTATCATTTCAGATTGTGTCATCCCCATGTCTTTGTTTGTGAGGTCCTCTTCATAACTCTCCTCTTGAGGATTTTGTGATGGCAAAGAAGAGTTACTTGGGGGATTGCTTGATCCTGCAAGGTTTATTTTAGTGGTCACTTGACTCATGTCAACGAAATTTGATATTTCACTAATATTTTCCATGTTCTTCTTGTATTGTGATCTTGTTTGAACCATAAAAAATAGGGATCGCTTAATCCTAACTTTTTAGGTTCAAAAGAGAAGAACTAGGGAAACCAAAGATCAAAGAGGGTGGTAATAATGATGGGATAATGGAGGAAGCGAATGAAAGAAACCTTTTGGAGAACTTTTGAAGGGTTATTCTAAACTTTGTAAGAACTTAGTTTGATTATGATGGTTTGACTATGTGTATTAAGTCAAACAAGATTGTAGTGAAGTTGTAGTCCCTAGGAAGTTGTATTATCCTAGGGGAACTTGCACAAGTGGATGAATTAGCTAAGTGTGTTAAGCCAATGTGATTTGTGAACTTGTAGATCTCAGGAAGTTGTGTTATCCTAGAGGTAAATTCATCCAAAAGTTTTGACTATTTTGGCTAGGTGTGTTAAGCCAAGATAGGGTGATGTTGGTTTAGCCCTCTAAGTTTAGCATGAGTGATTTTTCTAGAGTTCTCAAGAAGTTTGATGATGGAATGATATTTGATTTGATGAAAAGATGGACGGGGATGAAACTTTTATCCTAGACTTGAACCTAGACATAACTCTTTCTACAAGACCTCGGTGTTGAAGAACATGCTAGACTTCCTATGTGAGGAAAGAAAACCTCTCAAAAAGTTTGGGATTCTATTGGTAGTAGAACGCATACAAAGTCGGATTATTCCTTGAAGCCTTTTTGTAGAAGTTGTATACAAGTCTTTCTCTTACTTCAAGGAGCATCTCAAGGCGTTGCTCATGAGCTTTTAGACTTATCTTTTTGAACTTTGGCTTTGGGATTTTAATCTTGCGGGAAATCATTGGGAACAACACATATGAAGTTCAATTTGTCTCTTTATCTTGGCTTAATGAATTTATTTTTATCAAAGACACTTGCTTGCTTATGTTTCAAACTATATATCTAATGTCCCACTTTCTTTCTCATCCCACAAGTTCCATTGTGTGGAAATCGAGGAAAATAGGGAAAAATTTACCTATGTTTAACCTTTTTGAAAACAAATGACGATAGAATTTAAGAACTTAGAAACTTCTAGGGATAAAATCCCTAGGGAAAGAAAGAGTGCTTAAATTCATCAAAGGTATTTATCTCCTCAAAGGGGTTTGAAATTTGAAGGTCTTGTGAACGTACATTTTCAAGTGTTTTCGAGAACCAAGGAATGTGTTTTTTTTCTTTCAAGCACTTTTACAATCCTAGGATGTTGAGCCAATATCTTGTTGGGTTCCCACTAGGATAAATCTAGTTGTGCATATCTTGTGCGAATGGCTAAATGCTTGACCACGCTGGCTCCCGTCCATGACACACACTTGTCGGGTTAGCCAAGCATTAGTACCCATGAATCTCCCATGGCATAGTTTCCATTTCTACAACAAAACCATATGTATAACATGGGGTGGCTTGAAAGGACATGACCTTTTCCACCAACAAGATAGACAAGGTTTTGGCATTTTTTCTAAAAAAAGGGTTCTAATGCAGGCATTCCATTCTGTTGATGGTTAAAATGACACAAAAAACATTAAAACATAATATTTCTATTCTATTTCTCCTGAAAATGAAAGACTACATGTAGTGGCCTAACTCCCAAGGTCTTGGTAGTTGGTTCTCAACTGTCTGATGTCACTCAATTGGTTCATGCAACTGTAATATTCAAGGGGCCTGGGATGGTAACAAAGGATTCAAGCTATGACTCTCTTTGTGAAAATAGTTTCTTTAAATCAAGGGGTTTAAAATAAAAGAAAAAGATAGATCCAAGGGGTAAATCAGTAAGTATGAATTAAATTTATCTACTATCCAGACATATACTTTTAACAATGAATGTTTTCTTAACCGATCAAAAAAACCATAACATGACACAACCCATAGTATAACTGTGCCATCATATACATCTTAGGTGCTTAATTCATTTCCTCTATTCGCCTATCACAAGTATTTTCGAGATCTCAAAACCACACACATTCATTCATCATTAAAACTATAGATCAACAGACTTTAATAACCTCAATTCAATGACAATTTAACAAGATAATCTTTAAACCTAGTTTCTTCTAATGACTTTCATCATATAAGAAACTATCATGCTTCAACACAATCACTGGCATTCAAGTGGATTATAACTCATTAACCTTATCAAACACACAATTCAATGCCAAACTCCATATTTCGTAAACCTGCAATTCTATTAACTGTAAACAAGATCTGGTACAATGTATCTCTGCAAAATGCTCTTTGAAAATTCTATCTCCTAACACTAGGTAAGCCAATCCAATTCTCAATTAGCCGACCCTTACAATGTAATACCCCACTGGTATTTATAGAATACAAAAAAAAGAAGTTTGAACTTTACTTCTATCTTAGGCTTTCCACCTTTTTAGGAACAATCAACTATCTTGGAAACTCAGATCAATTTCAATCTTGAGTACTTACATTACACATTCAGTTTGATCTAACAACAGAAGATAGAAAATAGGAGAAAAGAGGATCTCACATCCTTGAGACTGCTAGTGCTGCATGCATGCAACATGCAAGGAAGAAGATCATCATGCATCATGCAAGGAAGAAAAATATCATGCATGCAAGATTTTATGCATCTGATGCTGGATCCGCTATGAACTCATCATAACTGGTGAAGACCTGTTGTAGCATATCCATATCTGGCCCATCAATCCAATTATCTTCAAATTTGATTTGATCCAACTCAACTGCAGCAAATTCTTTCATGCTTTTTACCTTGACCAACTCTCTTCCTGCAACTTTTATCTCTTCCTTGACCTCTACAAGTTGATCTATCACCAAGTCTTCTCCATCATCCTGCATGAGTCCTTGGAATCTTTCATTCCATTTCTCTCTAACCTGACTTAACGGCATGCCATCTTTAGTCATTACATTCACATCTACTATTATAGCCATAACCGCTTCCAACTCTTCCAACTGCTCAGTTAAATTATTAACTGCTCCTTGAATTTCATCCTTATGCTTGCTCAAGAAGCTAGTCCTAAACTTAAGGATACGAGAAGTCTTTTCTACAAAATCTTTATTATCATCTTCGAGTATAGATTCTTCTAAAAGAGTAGTTAGAGGCAATGTATTTATCTTCTCCAACTTTTCACTATACTCTTTGTACTCTTCTTCTAACTTCTCGGAGGCCTCAATATATTGATGCATCTCTTTTATTACTCCTTTCACCTCCTTATAGGTTTCAAATGCCTTTTCCAAAACCTCACCTACCTCTCGGTTCACTTTTTCTATCCATTTCTCAACCATCTCCGCCTTACCTCTAACCTACACCAAATCATCAACCTCCTTTTTGCTTAGCAAAAAAGGAGTCTCAATTGCTGCAACCTTTTGTGACCTTGGAGAGGAGACACTCTTCAAAAATGAATGTAACTAATCTAACTAAGCCTTAAGCTCATCTTTCTTTTGTTTGTCCTTGATCATTCTGGATTTTGTCGTTGAAGCCACCACATCAATCAAATTCATTTGTTGATTTCTAGTGGGTCTTCCCAAGTTAACCGTACTCAATTGATAGTTTGTAAGCTGCATATCCCCTACCTCCTTTTCAATCATAGGCATGACACATTCAGCAACTATCTCCCCTTTATCTGTGATTCTGGTAGAATGCAAAACTTTTTCCCTCTTCTTAGGCCTTTCCTATTCAATCTCCTTCATCATGTCCTCCCAATTAAGAGATTGAGGAGGTGTTCTAGCTCTTTTCTGTAGATCTAATTTCAACCAAGTAGGAGCACCATAAGCCATCATCATGGAAGAAGAAGTAGCAACTATAGAGGATGGCTGAATATCTACCGCAGGTTGAGAATCAACCTTTGCCTTTTCTTGTTGCTCCTGCAGTACATGCAACTGCACCAACTTCTCAGCCTCCTCTCTATCTCTTTGTTCCTGCATCTTCCTGTCTCCTTCTTCTTTTCTCAATCTTTCCACTTCCTCCTGATCCTTCTCCTTTTCTTTCTCTAAGGCCTCTCTTTCCAACCGTTCTGCCTCTAAAGCTTTAATTTTTGCAGCTCCAGCCTCTTCTTCTTTTTGCTTCCTTTTAGTTTCTTCCTTTTCTATCCTTTCTACTTCCAAGGCTATGAGTTTCTCTGCCTTTTCCCTTTCTTTCTCAGCTAGCTGTTTCTTTACCATCTCTTCAGCCTCTTTTTCTTTCCTTAGAGCTTCAGCCTATTGTTCTTTTAGTTGAGTCTCCTTTGCAAGCTTCAATCTAGCAACAAGGGCTTCCTTTTCCCTTCGGTTTCTTGCTTTCTCCTCCTCGAGATCATGGATCTTCTGTCTCAATTCCAGCTTGTCATTTTCAGCTTTGACCTTGATCTCATGCTCTCGTTGCCTCATTTGCTCCTCCATTGTATCAACTGTTGTCCTTGTTTCAACTTCTCTTTCCTTCGATTGCTGCTGTTGAAGTAGAGTATCAGATTGCAACTTTGCTTCTATTTCCTTTTGTTTCTCCGCAGCAGCCCTTGCATCAGATTCTCTGGTAGCATCTTCAAACTGTTTCCATTGCTCCTCCTATGTAAGAATCTGCTCAATAGTAGGATCTAGAGGCATGTTTTCTTGCAAGTCCTTCTCTGATAGAGTTTCATCTAAATCTATCTCAATTTCTACCAACTCTTCCTCCACTTCTTTTCCTTTAGTAGCTTCAGCCATGGCATAAAGCACTCCTTGAACTTCTTTGCTTTTCTTTCTTGTGAGTGGGGCCTATGTAGATGACTCACCCAATGCAGGTATAGGAACAGCAGATTCAATTGGAACATCTCCCTTGGGTGTCTCTTCTTCTTCATCAACCACCTCCAACTCTGTTTCTTCAACATTTGGAGGAAAGAATTCCAATGGTTCCTTGGAAGGTGCCTTTCTTTTAATCCTCTTATACCCTTTACCTTTCTTGAGGATTGGTCCCTAAGGAGCTTGAGTCCTCATCATCAACCATTCCACACTTCTATCCAAGACTGTTCTTCCCAATTTCTTAATGTCAATCATTGCTTCTTCACTCCAGTCTATTGGATCTAAGTTTTTGGTGCCAATATTCAAAGCTTCATATGAGGGATCTAATACCACTCCATCATCCACCAAAGCGTCAGGAATATTATCTTTAATGCCTAGCTCTACCATAAGTGAGAATGGTAATCTCTCATAATTCTTCCTCCTTAAGTCAAATTCATCCTGCCTATCACACCAAAAATCCTCTAACAAATTAAAGTGTCTAGTAAACACTAAAGGTAATAAAGTATACATCTTCTTTTTCAGATCAAAATACTTACGAGTTGTATACAATCCCAATTTCAATTGTATCAACTCATTACAAACCACCTTAGCTGCCTTCAAGTGTTGACAACCATATTCCCCTAGTGTCATAGGAAACTTATGGAATCTTGTCTTGTGCTTCATCCCAAATCTAGCATTAACTCCGATGGCTTGATATACAAATTCCATAAGCACTATTCTATTGTTGCAGCATCTTGGAAGTAAATGAGGATGACCTTCAAACCCAAACAATCTGAAGTATGTAAATTTGGGGTATTGGATGTACCAACTTCCCCATTCAGAAATGAAAGCCATAGCTTCTTGACTTAACTTGTATCTTGCATCTCCACTCAACTAGTTGACAACCACATATAAAAATGCATCATTGACTCTTCTGAAGTGAGTCTCAGCAACTTGAAGGGATAATTGATCATAGTGTTCCCATACCTTCTTTTGTCCATCCAAAACTCCCATTATACCTACCCTGTTTAATCCTGGGAAAATCCCCAATCTTGCTGCAGCATAGACCACATATGAAGTCATGAAGAAAGATTTGGTCTATCTGACCCTTGTGAGCTGATCATGTATGGCATCAGAAACAATCATGGACCAATCAAATTGATAATCACCCTGAAAAATCACTTGAATAAAATGAAACATCCATTCCTTGAAATGGAAGGCATCCCTCTTCCCAAACACTCTGGACAACATCAATATTAAATCAGATATCTCCTTCTTGAAGTCTACCCTCTTTGGCTGATCTGCCAGTTTGCTCAAAAACTTCTTCTCAGTACTTAACCATCTTTTGTTTAAATGAGACTTATTGGAGTCTTTATGCTTACTGTATTTCTCTAATGCCTCAGCCTCAGTTAACTGCACTAAATTCTTGGGATCAGGAACATTGAATATGTTTTGGAACATCTGCGGAGTAAGATCTATAATTATATTATTCTGTGAATCCATGCATAATCTTGTAGCTGGATTATAAGTACTGGCCACTGTATATATCAACTCCAGACACTGAACTAACAAAGGAAACATAGTGATATGAGCAAGACCAGAGTCAACAATCCTTTGAGTTCTCCCTGTCAAGTTTGCCCTTTCTGTAAAGGTCTCTTCAGGTAATTCTTCAAAACTATACTGGCCCAGATTGGTATCTGTGATATCTGACCAGTTTGATTCCACCTTGCTCACCTTCACCACCGGATTCCTATGATCATACCTTAATGTATAAGGTAACTGTTCTGGTTTCACCTTCTTGATCTTTGGTGCAGGCTTTGATGTTCCAGCCAGTTGATTCCTTCGAGCAGCCTCTCCTGACGTTCCTGACATCTCTCAAATCTCCTGCAAGCAAACCTTTAATTAGACCCTTTCTAATAAATCATTATAAAACTTGTTTTAAAAACATACCTGTTACATATGTATCGGAGTCGGAGTCGGACATAAACACAAAATAATCATTTTTACAAGACTGGCAGACTCGGAGCAAAAACCAATATAGGAACTTCACCTAGTAACAAACGGGCTCGGAGTCGGAGTCGAGGAAGTTATCAGAACCGGGATCGGAATGAAAAAGGGATTTGGTTTTCTTCAAATTCCTCTCATTTCATATTCTATTTCCATCCTGCCTCTGCCTCTGATTTGTTTATTGTTACTTCGACAAAAGACTTTCCACAATATGCGGAGCCAGAAACGGGATAAAAAGAAACTGATAACCTTTACAAACAAAATTCTTAAGTTTAAGATCAGTTCCGATCCCACCTCCGCTAATTATCACATACTTCAATAAAACCTTTTTAGAACTCAAAATCACAAACGACATAGAAATGGAATTCACATCTTTGGTAAAAACAAACTCTTATGCCAATACCCATTCCAATCCCGCCTCCGCCTATGCTAATCATGACATCATCAAATTTATTCATTTTCATCATAACTTCATGATTAAACCTAGGTCACCATAACATAGCAAAGGAGCTTAAAAACTCTACCCTCATATGACCGTGGGGGAACAATTGTATTTTAGAGCCATTTATTTAAAACTTATTGCAGAGACCGACGAAACCCTAATCTAACAAACTTAATAAAACTAGGGCACGGGTTTTAAATCCTTGCCATTCTACCAAACAATGAAACCCTAAATTAAACAATAAACCTAATCTACCTCAACTCACTGTAAAAATCTCTAATCTACCTCACTATAAATTCTTAATCTAACTTACAGCACAATAAAAACCTTTAATCTAATCTAAATCTACTGCAAATCGAAAACAACACGACGCGATCACGATTAAGTCGTGAAAATGACAATGCCCAAAAATAGAAAGAAACGACACAAAAAAATAAAACTAAAAGAAACCAAAATAAGAACCTGCTCATTCAATCACATCGTTGATCATAAAATTGCTTAAAACACAATGATTGAACACGCGAACAGATACAAAGCAAAACACAATGAACACAACCGCAAATAAAACAATGAACAAAAAAGATAAAAGACCTACCTCAAACACAAACAAAGCCACGCTGACTTTCTGAATCAATTCACACACAATCCCTTCTCTATCTCGATCAATTTTCTCAAATGAACTCTGCTATTGCTCTTCGCACTCTCAGACTTGTAATAATAACAATAATAATCGGCTTTAACCCTTAATAAAGAAAAATATGTGAATTTCTACCTACATCGGCAACCACTATCAATGCATTAAAACATAGTAAAGGCCGAGTCAAAACTGTAAGAGAACAAACATTGGTCTATAGTGCAACTTCCATCAAAAATTCAATGACAAAAATTGGCGGGGTTGGAACCAAAATGGAAACGGGATCTTAAAATCATAAACTTTCCAAACCTTATTCCCATTCCGACTCTGCGTCCGACAACTAAAAACAAAACAAAAACAAAAACAAAAGTTAAGTAAAGGACCAACCTAATAAAACAAAACAAAAAAACTGAGACAAACAAACATTAAAAAGGGAGTGGAGTCGGGATCGGAATTGAATTTGATTTTGCAAATTTTGAATAGAACCATCCCAGTTCCCACTTCTGCTCTGCTTTCACTAAAGAGAAAAAATAAAGGCAAAGAAAAGACCGTCACGATCCCTATCAACATCATCAATTATCTGCCCTTGAAATACATCAGAACTCTCCAAAAAGGTCAAAATATGTTGGTCATCATTAAACACCTGGAAGTGTCTAACATTGTCAGGAATTGCAGGAACTGAAATCAATTCCACAGAAAACCTTTTCAGATTTGAATCCTGCATGGGCTCTAATGTACTTGCTGCAACAGCAAGAGCATCTGCTATTTGATTTGCTTCCCTTGGAATAAGAGTAATCCCAAAGGAGTCAAAATCTTCTATTAAATTCTAGACCCTATTCCTATAAGCAGCCAATCTTTTATTATGGCAAGTGTATTGACTACGTACCTGCTTTACAATTATCTCAGAGTCTTCCATCACTATAAAAGTAGTTACTTTCTTCTTATGAGCAAACATAAGTCCTCTTGCAAGTGCCTCATATTCAACCACATTGTTAGTACAACCAAACTGCAATCTATAGGAAGCAAAATAAGTTTTTCCTTTTGGGTTTGTTAGTTCAATTCTAGCTCCACTTCCTGCTTTAGATTTAGAACCATCAAACTTAAGAGTCCATAATTGGTCTTTAACTAGGAGCTCTTTCCTTTTAGAAACTATAGAGATTTTATCACTTGTGACATGTGGCAGCTCGGACTTTTTCTTTTTATCAGAATTCGCGTTGAGAAGAAGGTTAGTTAACGATTTTCCTAGTTTCTTAATTTGTTCAACAACTACCTCCTAAGTGATTTCTTGGGTTGAGTCAGGGTCTAACTCATCTTCTATTAACTCTTTTGGCAGTGGCAAAGCATCTGGAATAGGGGTATTAAAATGAAACTGAGATACTTCCACTTCTTCTTTTTGATCTAAAAAACCTAAGACTTGAGTCTGTTCTACTGGTAAAGGAACCTCTTCTTGAGGAAGACTAATCTGTGTAAGAATAGTTGCATCCTTAGCTTGGAAAAAGAACTTATTGATGGGAGTCTCAGTTACCTCTTGAGATTCTTGCTTGGGTAAATCTACATGCCTTAGAATATATATGCATGACTGACATGTCAACTCCGAATGGTTATGATAGTGTATTCTACACCAATTAGGAAGAAATAGATTACTCAAATCAGTTTTTGTTCCTAAAACCAGCCTATCTTGTTGTAATTTCCTTATTAGAACTTGCTGATTAATGTGAATCATCGAATCAGTGTGGTCTAAAGATAGTGTATCCTCAGAACTAACTACAAAAAAAGTAAGAACTTCCTCTTGCTTGTAAACACCCATCTTAGTTTCAAAGAATGCTACTTCATTTGAAATATCATACTCTGTAATCATGTGTTTGAGCCTTGGTTCACTTTCAATTCTTATCTGAGTGGCAACCCCTTTCCAAGGTAACCACATGTGCGAGAAGTCCAGGGACAGATATCCACCTATGCTTTTCATTAGCTCTCGACTTAAAAGCATCCCATATGTTTCTGGGATATCAGCAACTTGAATATCTATATAGGTCTAGATCCTTGGGTCTGATCTAACCTACACATGCATGTTCTTCAACTCACCTACAACATTAACTTCAGTTTTATCCAATTGAATTACCTTTTTGTTGGTTGGAATAGGACTTAATCCTAAATTTTTACAAATCGAAAAAGGCATGACATTCCCTGATGCTCCAGAATCTAATAAGCAATTGTGTAGATTCTTTCCAAAGATCCTCAAACTTAACAAGAAAGGTGGGGTACCGATCTTACCTTTATACATAGCAGCATTCGTCTCCTTTGCAGGAGTCACTTTGCCTTTCCCTTTCAAGCGATCCGTTTCTTCCAAAGCTTTTAATACTACTTCCCTTTGAGCTGGGCACCACTCCATGATATCAAAGAAGGATAGTGATGTCTTTTGCCTTTGCAATTCTGCAACAAAATCAAACTCTGAATCATTCCTAAATTGATATTTAGGAAAAGAAGGCTGATTACCTCTATTCTGAGTATCAGAAGGTCCCTTTGGTGGGGGTGGATTGTTATCTGCATTCTGATTTGGTGGAACCATGTTGTTAGGGGGTGCAGATGTAGTAAATGGCCCTTTATTCTGGTTCCTCAAAAAGTGACCACCCTTAGATTGGAAGGCTTGAGCATCATAAACATCTTCTTCCGGCTCATTATCCCCTTGCATAGGGATTTGATTTTTTTCTTCAATAGTTTCATAAGTCATAGCAGTGTTGGCTGACCCATTGCCTTGATTAGAATTTTCTGCTTGAGGATGGGCATCATCCTGTGCAATTTTCATCATCTTCTCCATTTCTAAGCAATTGACCTCAGAGTGGGCTGCTGTATCATGCAACCTACACCAATTTGTCATAAAATTTAAATTAGCAACATTAGCAGTATTTGATCTCTCTTCACCTACTTGATAACCATGAGAAACTCCTCCATTGTTAGGTCCAGTATTCCACTGCCTATTGTTATTGTTGCTATTATTGAACCTCTAATTGTATCCTCTATTTTGATTTTGATAATTCTGGTTCGAGGAGTTTTGATTCTAGAAGTTCCTATTGGTGTTCTGATTAGAGTAATTGCCCTGATAGTTGTAATTCTGATTTTGATTATTGGGAGGATTCTGTCTGAGCTGTGCCATGTCATTTGACATCTGAGAGAGATTCTTTTTTGTGAGTCTCTACTTCACTTGTAAGTTGAACAGTTTGATCATTCTGCACATTTTGAACTATAGCTGGGGAATGGACATGGGTTGGTCCTCCCCCTTGCTGCGGGGATTGATGTGGGGAATCATGCATGCTATTGCCAAAGAAGGGCACAGTTGGTGGAGCTTGCAACTCAGATACAGGTTCATAATGGGAATAAGACATCCCTGGGATAGTGTTATATAATGGTAGATTAGGCATCTGATAATTCATTGGAGAAAAAGATACTCCCAACCCTCCAGGTTGTAGATTTGTCTGCTGTTGCAATTTGATAGCCAAATGATAAATCTTACATAGTGAGTCAATCTCATCAGGTTGATAAGTTCTTTGTAAGAACAGACCAATCAAAGGATCAACAGCTCTCAGATATGCCTGTAAAAGACCAACCTAATAAAACAAAACACAAAAACCAAGACAAACAAACATTAAAAAGGGAGCAGAGTCGGGATCGGAATTGAATTTGATTTTGCAAATTTTGAATAGAACCATCCCAATTCCCACTGCTGCTCCGCTTCTGCTAAAGAGCAAAAACAAAGGCAAAGAAAAGAATATCAGGATCAGAACCAAAAATACACCTCAAAAGACCTTTCAAAACGTGATTCAGCTCCGGTTCCGCTTCCGACAGAGAAAACAAAAAAAAACAAAATATTTGGCAAAACTATACTCCAAATTTTGTTCCAAAAACAACTAAGTACAAAAACACAAAGGGGGACCCATTTTGACCAAGACAAAAGATGGGGTGGTTATGCAAGGCATAACACATTCGTGGGGGATTATCCAACATCGGCAAGAGTCCATTTCTATCCATCTTGTCGAAATAATCCTCATGATTCTTGAACTTTCCTCAAGAATCCACACTTATATACTAGTTGGAAGTCACTTGGCTTTAGCGTGTTCCCAGTTGGGTCGTTCCCTTGGGTGATTAATTTTTCCCACAAAGCACGCTCTCTAAGATAAACAAAAGTGAGCTAACATATCCCATCATTTACACAACCTTTGTTGAAAAACAAAGGGGAAAACCTCTACAATATGTCATGCTCACACTCACATGTTTTGTTCAATTATTAAGTACCCAAATTGAAGTGTGGAGGCAATCCTTTATGGAACTTAGTGTCACAAAAAAAGACTTTTGATTCTCAAGATTGTCGTGAGGTGCGAGAGAAGCACATACGCATTTTCAAATGATACTACTTTACGAAAAGGATTACAAAGTACAAAAAACATATGTTCAATTTCTAACTTCTCAAAGCAATGATGAGTTCTTTTTAAGCACCAAATGAAATGTGAGATTGCCTTGTTCAATTGTTAACCTTTAAACAAAATCTAGTGTGTTTGTCTAAGGTTATTTTTATCCCCTTGGCAACTTTTGAAAAGAAATTTGATTGTTTAAATTAGAACCTGTTGTGCCTTCTGCACACATGCCTCGTTCGGAACGGGGACCCTCTCTTCCCTCTTTGGATTGTCGGGCCCTTTTTTCTTTGCCTCATTTTGCATGCCCAATTTTGTGTTCTAAAGGGTCAGCACATTCCCCAAAGTCATATTTTAAGCTTGACCAAAATTGCCCCTTTAAAAAATGCTAAGTCTGGGGTCAATTCAGGTTTTCCTTGTCAAAATGCTCTTTCTGGCATCTGTGGCTCCTTTCAGGCCCAGACCCCTAGGTTTCCCCTTCTGGATTTCCATTTCGGGTTTGCTATTTCTAGCACCCGACATCAGATGTCTTTCCGGACCTCGGACTCCGGAAATCAAGTTTCCCCCTCTGGATTTCCTCTCGAGCTTTGCCATTTCCAACAGCCATGCCGGGATGTCTTCCCGGCCACCGAACTCGGATCCTCCCACCGCCGACTGCGAAGTTGAACTTACCAACTTCACCTGCTGCCGTATGAAGGAATTGAATGCTACATTAATGGTAGGTATGGCTATAAATTCTGATTTTCTCCCTATCATTTTCATCCAACTGAGTGGTACAATTTTGAAGAGCTCCAATGTGTCCGGCATTTCCAGCCTCTGAATCTGAGCTCCATTTTCCAACATTTTTCCCATGGCCATCAGAAACCATCTTTAGGATCTTGAGGTATGCCCACCATCCACACCCTTGTTCTTCATTTTGTCAATTTATGAGCCTTAAATGAAGTAAAATGCAAATCCATGTTAAAATCTGGTAGGTGAAGGCCTCCCCATTAAAACCCACATTTTAAAAATGTAAAAATCAATTGTTTAAGTGTCTGAAATTCAATCCAGAACTTCACCTCTCCATGGTCGTTCTTTGAAATAGTTGCCTACATCCCCCAAGCCTGGGCTTTCCCACCATCGTCCGCAAACTCAAACTTCAAAATTCCCCACTGCGAAACCCACCTCGGACTTTGACCTCCGGACTTCCCCTCGCGGGATTTCGTTGCATCATTACCATTTTATATGGCCTCGCCCGAGCATCTTCTGGACCTCCGGACCCTGGACACTCGAAGTCTGTCTGAAGACTTGGAAATTCACTCAAAACTAGCCAAGATCAAAGCAGCCCTGGGATTCGGTACTCAGAATTTCATCCTCGGAATTCCATGTTGACTTCACCATTTCGACGACCTTCCCCGAGCGGCTTTTCGAACCTCAGTTCCTGACTACGCAAAATCTATTCCAACTTCTAGGAGGAACCTTTCCCAAAATTCACTCCGGACCCTGACCTTCAAAATTTCGTGTCGCGTTTGTCGTTCCAAACGGCCGTCCTGGGACGTCTTCCCGACTCCCGGACCTCCTTCCCCTACTCGCCGAAACCAAAATTTAGGTACTCTTCCCCAAGCTTCTTCCAGATTTCGACCACCAGAATTCCCCTCTCGAGATTCAATTCCACTAGTGTTGTTCTAACAACGAATTCGGGACAGTTTCCCAACCTTCGGGTCCTGATGCTCTGTTCGCCGCCTGGCTGTCCCGAATCCTCTGACTGCCTCTGGAGACTGCACTCCAGATTTCCTTCCCCAGATCTCCGCTTCCATTTCATCTTTTCCAATGACTGATCTACAACCACTTCCCGGTGACGGCAATCCGAGACCCAGATTTCCACCTCCCTTGCACTGTTTCCAATGGTCGTCCTGCATTTGATGCCCGAACTCCCAAATGAAGGATCAAATGACCTCCAAATCCAAAATGGATTTCGACCCACTTGCTAAAATCAGGTCTTTCTTCATGCCAACCTTCTAGTACTCAAATCCAACACTGGGAAATGCCTTTGGGAATTTCATTCTCAATTTGCCCTTTCAAATGGCATTCTGCCTAGGGAATTTTGGCCCTGGGAACCCGATTTCTCTGCATTGCTTTCTAAATGATGAATTATCAAGTGTTATGAACTTATTTAATGTGAACAATGATTGCAGAGCTAATCTTGGTGTGCAAGAACTTGTCCGAGATCATTTCATAGTGTTTATTGTTGCTGATTCTCGTCTTTTATGGAGGATTTATGGAATCCAATGCAGAAACTTCTAGTGCCTCCAAGGAGAAAGGGAAAGGAATAGCCAAGACACCTCGAGGCATGGAGAACAAAGACCTAATGAAGTACAAGTTCCAGGAGGTCCCCATACAATCCAGAGTCACCTCTCTCTAGAGAGATGTCACAGATACCAACATCAGCCAAGTCGATGTTGACGAATTCACACAAAGGGTCAGGATGAACCCCAAGACAGAGAATGCAAAACTGATAAAGAAAAGTGGAATCACCAAATTTGCAGGCTTCCCACCGGCCTTAGTGGCCCCAGAACTGATAATGGTATGCATAGAAGCATATCAGGAAGAGACCCAAACTATAGTGGACCGGGATGGAAATATCCTTGCAGACATGTCCCTGTCAGGTATAATGACAACATTCCACATTCCTGCCTATGAGAGGATGGAGACCCCCACCATGGGGGAGTGCAAGAATTTCATCAATCAGTATTGGTTAAAGGATAAGCAGGGTAGCGCTAGCAAGCTTCCTCAGGAGCTTTTTCGCAGTGACTTCTTCGAGGATTGCTATGACCTTGTAACTTTGCTAAACCAAGTGATGGGCCTTCTTGTGGTAGCCTTCTTCCAAGAATGGATGTTCTATTTCATATAGGAGATTCTCCGTGGCAAGGGGACTGCCTTCTATTGGGGAGAGGTAATCAGTGATTGCTTCCATGAGCAGTTTGCAACTGTGAAGAAGACCTCCAAGTTCTTTATGACCTCCTACTTGGTATATTCCCTCACTGATTGGTAGAATTATCAGGGATTGACGGTGGTACCCAATGATCCATCGGGGGTGTAACTCAAGCCTTATGATAAATACACTCAACTGCAGTTCAGAAATTTCAAGAGAGATTACTATCAGGTGAATGATGCATTCATCGCCTACATCATTCGATCCCTCGGGGGCGACTTTCAAAGAAGAGTTTCTCATAGTGCTAGAGCTCTCCTCAAACATTATGCCTTCCTTTACATACAATTCCCAAAGTTCACATACATCTATGCCGAGGGATTCACGGAAAGACCAAATAAGCTGCCCCGGTACCCCAATGATAGGATCATTCTATTGGAGCTAACCCGACAGCTACAACATATTCATAGCATCCTGAGTGATAAGTATTTCGTGGGCCTGTCTTACCCTATTGGACTTAGCCAAGGAATGTACAAGATTCATACCTCCCAGTGTGTGGGGTATTCAGAAAGGGAGCTGGCTGAGTTCAACTTTCATCAATATATGGCTTGGCCTCAAATGGACCCATACGGACACATCAAGAAGGCACTGGGACGAGAGTATGCCCACCTCCACAATGTCAAAGACTTTTGGGCCAACTAAAAAGATGATTTTGAGGTGCGGTTGAGGCACTACATGTGCATGAATGCCATCTATGTGTGAAGGATCAACCTGTGCCCGGTTCTTGACCAGCTCGAAGAAGATGAGGACATAGTGATCGATCTAGGATACGATGTCATCACCAATTTTCCACTGCCTGCAATTAACTAGAATGAACCAGAGCTTGATGACATCAACATACTCACTAGGCCCATTAAGATCCGAACAAGGGCATGGATTGACCAAGAGGTGGCCCGACTAAAACAACAAGGAGTCACCTTGACATTCGAGGGACTGGAGAGTGAACTAAGTGGCTTTGATGGAGCAGCAACAGCCACAGCAATTGGGGAAGCATCTAGCACGCCACCATCTGTCAGGACCAAGAAGAGAAAGGAGGCCAATGAGCAGCTACCTAAACCAAAAGTCTATGCCCGCAAGTCTTGTGAGCCTGAGCCTTCCAAGAAGAAGAGAAAGACAACTGAAGGAACAAAGGTGACTGTGATGCCCAAGGGTCCACCCCTTGGGATCAGACAAGAAGGATCGAAGTCGCCAAGGTCACTGCTACTGCTGTCGCCCTGCATGCTTCACTTTCCACTTCCGCTTCCTCCTCACTTGTGGTGGACATCTCTGTCCACCTCACTACCACTCCTCCAATCTTGTAGATCATTTTTATGGATTCATCATCTTCCATGACCTCACCCATCTCCTCTTCTTCCATGTCTCCTTCCCTCCCCTCTGCTCTCATTGCTACGATGCTTGTCCTTGGTCTTCCTTAGTCTTTCATGAAATATATGAAAAATGTGCCATCCGAGCTCTTAGGGATGCTCACTAATCTGGTGGTTCAGGCTGCAATATCCCAGGCTATGGCCTCTACTCTAGTTCCCCTTCCCTCTATTGAACCACCAAGGATGAAGGCGACAATGAAAATATCAGACGAGCTTGAGCGATAGCAGCTAGAGGCTACAACAAGGCTAGAGGATGAGGAATTTGAGTACCACGAACATCCACTGTTCAAGTACCAAGAAATTGACGAGGTGGCTTATGAATCCTCCAGTGAGAGCAGCGAAGAGCTGAATGCTGAATTTATAAAAGAATCAAATGATCCCGAGCTCAATGCAGAATGGGGGAAGCAGCTCAAGGAGATTGAAGATAAGGAAGCTGAAGATCGGCTCGCACGAGAAGAAGAGATTACTACTCAAAAGATAGAGGGCAGCAAGTCTCCTACTATGAAGCAAGACCAGACTCTAGAGCATGACAGGGAAGCATCCCTCCATGAGGACGAGCAGGGGAAGAACCCCGAAGAGCATGGATATAATGAGAACAAAGAAGAGGGGGATGCTGAAAAGGAAGATCCACCCAAAGAGGAGTTGCATACTGAATCCCCCACTAAACATAAAACCCTTCAACAAGACTCTGATGAGGAGGAGGAAGATACGAGGACTAAAGAGAAGGATCTTTCTATCAGAACCATTGAGCTTGAGAAGAAAGATAGTGGGAGTTAGAGTGAACCACCTAGGGAGTAGCCCCAAGCATCCGAGTGGCTACAGAGGCAGCTAAAATAGAAGACTCCCACCTTGAAGGATCCCAAGGCAAGGCTGGAAGCCATTATGACCAGAGCACAAATAAGCACCAAAAAGAAGGAGAAGAAACCAAAGGTTAGATTGAAGGTAACCATGGATGCCTCAGGATCAAGGGTGGTGCAGATAGTGACACCAGTGGTTGGAGAATAGGGTATAATTTATAATGTCTCCACCATCGAATTGGGAGTGGCCACGAGGGAACAAAAGGTTGATCACCTCCAAGAGTTGGTCACCACAATAGTACACCTTATCCAGCATGATAATATTTCAAAGGAGGAGCTCAAGGAGCAAGTGGCTGATCTAACGGCCTACATTCAGTAGTGGTCATCCCCAGATGAGCAGCCTACGACGTCATCTGCCCTGCCTCAGCTACTGTCCCAGGAGCAGATTAATAAGTTAGAAAAGAGAAGAAACTTAGACAAGACTACGGAAAACTGGTTCTGACAGATCTTAGACATGGGAAACACGGGCATCAATTTGGCTGTCCGGACAACAAATAAGATCCACAAAGTGCAAAGGACCCTTGAGGGTATGAGGCAGATTTGTGAGGAGTTCCCAAGGAAGTACGAGGCAACCTATCCAAAGATTGAGGCCATACTCGTATTGCCAAGTGAGGTCTAGGAGAAGGACTTGGCCTTCAAGGATGATGACCACTGGTTAGTAGATGTCTAGAAGTGAGATTTCAATCATAGGAGGAAAAGGGTCAAGCAGATCATTGAGCGGATAGTGCTAGACATCGAATGGGCTAGGGATTCTAGAGAAGAGTCCTCTCGATACATCAAATTGATAATGGGATATGAGCCACCCACAGCCGAGATCAACCCTGAGAGCATAAATTCTCACTTCTTGAAAATCATGGAAGATGGGATGTCGGTTGAAGTCACCATGGACTTCATGACTTTTGCAGCCTGTGCCTTTGTGCAGTTAGAGATTTTTAGGGATAGTGCAGCCAAATATGAAGAAGATTGGAAGAAACTTGTCAGCAATTCCTAGGAATGGAGCTATCAAGTGTTGCGATCGGGCATCATGGAGATGGATAAGCTCCAGCTGCTGGTCTTGAACTTTGTAGAGTATGCAGCACTACAGAAGCATGAAGGCAACCCTGTCATTGATGAAGAATTCCTCAAAGAATAGCTATAGCAAAGGGCAAATAGCTAAAGGATGAAATTGCTATAGTGTTGTCACTACAAGACGAAGCAGGGAAAAGACAAGAATGAATTTATAAATGTAATATATTTGGGGGTAGGTGAAACCCTATTGTAAAGTGAATATTGGCCACTCAATAGAATAGAATCTTGGCCACTCATTTTATTTTTTGGAAGCTATAAATAGGGCTCTCCTCCTCTCATTTTAGAGAGTTGAGTTGTTGTAAAGACATGCTGCAGAAAATATAATAGAAAATATAGTCATTTTCTAGTGTATTTCTGGGTTTCTCCATAGGTTTCATGATTCTTCTTCATTTAGCTAGAACTTTTCTTCAAGTTACTTTGCTACTTTAGTATCTTTAGATTGACTTTGCTAGAATTAGTATGTTGTCTCTAGTTTTGAAGATTGATGCTCTATGTGTATGCTTTCCTCATCCATACTTTTGGTCATTTGCTGCTAGTATATGACTGTGTAAAGTTAGCCTGGACTTTAATCTCATTGTTTCTCATCAAACATTATCTTTATTCACATTCCCATGGCGAATGAATGATGAATATCTACAGTCCTTAGAAGATAGCATAGATTTCATGATATTATGAGAATTCAAATTAAGTGAAATTTTGTTTAAGGAAACTGTCCACAACAGGAACCTCTATGATCACTATTCATCAGTAGTTGTAGATCTAGGAACCATCCTTCTTCCTTGCCCCATTTTTTCCTTTTTTTTTAGAAACAACTTGTGCTAAGGTTCATTGCACATTGTAAATCCAAATCCAACAAAACAATGGAGTCCAAGACTGTTGTCTGAACCTGCAACAAGGTATAGTAATTCCATATCCACCGAACTCCATTCATCGACCCAATTCCCCCATAGCTCTGACCACGTAAGACCACCTTGTGATTCTAGCAAAATCACATCAAACAACTGATATGTTCCAAGCTCCATCATGACCTAACATCTAAGAGACCTTGGGATAGTGTTCTGCAATTTGATTGTGGAAAATTATCTTTCAAGAGAGGTAATGCACCTACGTATTACCTATGTTGTGAAGTGCATAAAAACACCATCAACAGAACCCAAAAGAAATTTAGTGTCCTAAGATCAATGAACTTATCAAATTCCTTAGAGAGTGTTAAAAAACACATTAGTGTTTAAAAACACTTTGTACAAAATGAGCATGGTGTCATAATAAAAAATTGCTTGTTCTTTTTAACCCAAAGTGAATTTAGTGTTCCTAAGGCCAAAGATTTTTAACAAATTTTTTAAAGAGTGTTAAAGAACACTTTTACTGTTTAGAAACACTTTGGGTTTGGTGAACATGATGTCATTATGAACTTCTTCCTTTGCTCCAACTTGCAAAAATGACAGAAAACTAGAGAGCAAAAAGATAGTAAATAATGTCAAAGATTAAAAAATCCTAAATTTAATAAACACATGTCAAATTTAAATCTTACTGTTTTTCCACGGCACCATTTGTAGAAGCGACGTAGTTTGGGGTGAAAACGGATCTATATAGCGCCGCGCGATTGACTTTGGGCGGCGCTTTGAAGAAACAGAGAGTGCAAAAGCGGCGCGACAAAGGTAAGTGGCATAGTTTGGGGGCGGCCTGGTTTGAAAATTTAAATTTTTTAGGTGGGAAGGATGGAGCGATGGAGTTTGGAGAAATCGAGGTGTGATATAGTGCCGCAGTGCTAAAAGCGGCGCAATATAGAACCGCGCAGTGGAGTTACGAGATTTGAAAAACTAACTGTCAGGGAGAATCCGTGGTGAGGTTTGGAAGTTAGGTGTGGTTTGATATGGCAGCGCTTCTCTAAAAGCGGCGAAGTATTGCACCGTGGTGTTGAAAGTAGTGCGATATAGCGCCGTGCGGTTGTGTTTCCTGTTTTTGCAAAAAAAGAAGTTAAAAACCGTGGAATTTTTGAAAAATGTGATTGAATCTTTTGATCAAGCCCTCCTTCTAGCGCGAAAATGTGAACCTCTAAACTTGCAAATGCACAAGAGCAACAAAGAAAATTAGTTTTTCAGATCAAATGCATGTAATCAAATATGAGAGATTCCACATAAAATCCATCTATTCAAACTAAATTAGGAAATGAAGAACACAATAAACTTTAAATAAAATAGATTCAATCCTAATTAAGCTAATAGCATGATGATCTTATGGGGGAATCGGTGCCAATGAAGTGTTGCAATTGTCCCTTTCCCAATTCTTAAGTAGCAATGATGTGTGATTGAGAAATGGTCAAATCTCCAAAGAGATTTGAGCATAACCTTGTTGCAAATCTTGAAAGATGATTAATGGTTGATGGAAATGGGCAAAATTGGCTCTCAATGTGAAGAGAGTAACTTTGCATATGATTGTGGATGAGAAATGAGGAGAGAAGTCTCCAATTTATAGACTTCAATTTAGAAGAGGTGAGTAAGATTGAGCAATGTGGGACAAAAGATAACCCAATGGCATTGTGCCACTTGTCCACATGTGATTGGATGAGGAATGAGCACATTTTGGGCCAATGTGCATGATAAATGCATAAATTTGAATTTTGAAATATTGAAATGACAAGGTGGATGAGAAGTCAAATGGAGTTATGATCACTTGGCTCAATGCAAAGGACATATAAGAGATCTTAATGCCTTGTTGGAAGGACCAAGTCCGCTTGGCCTTTTTGAATTCAAATGAGAGAATATTCCCTTTTGATGCTTTGTGAGGGAAAATAGATGAATTAATAAATCAAAGTATTTGATTTATTGTGCAAGTTGCATTCTCTTAATCATGGTTTTGATTAAATTAATGAAGAATTACGTGATGTGACAATCTAGACTTAGATTTATGAATTGATTTAAGTCAAGAATTGAGAGGAAATGATTTATTAAATAAATAATTTGATTTATTTAATCAAGAAGGAACATGTTAGATTAAATCAAATAAGGTTTAATTTATTTAATTTAATAAGAGGACTTGAGAGAATTTAATCAAATAAAATGATTTATTTAATTAAACAAATATGTCAGGTTAATTAAATTAAATTGATTAATTTAATTAGAGGAGGTGATAGGCTTAATAAGATAAATAATGATTCATTGGATTAAGGGATAGAATTACGATGAAATGCTGAGGGTGTGATTTAAGAGGAAATGTTGTCAGTAATTGGGATCAGGTGTGCCAAAATGAACTTGTACATTTTCCATGTCTACAGGATGATTCAATCTTTTAATAGTTACTTATATACATGCTATGGATTTGGAAATAAGGCTAATCAATGCAGATCTAGAATGAATCAAGGGAATAATGCTTAGAGAATTATCATATGCATCATTGTAGTAGACCTAGAGATATTGCTAGATTTTATAGAAGCAAAAATTCAAAGGATAATCCAAAAAAAAATGAACTAGATAAAAAGATTGATCCAACTAAAGTAAACAAGGAAATGGAAAATATCTGGAGAAAGAAAGAAGAGCTTGAGAACAAGGAAGAATTAGAGATCACAAATGCATCTATACCACTCTTCGATGCAGATAATTCCTCTAGGAATTGAACCTAGTCATTGGCTTAAGGGGAACACTAGCTTAAAATCATATACTGCCATGTTGATATGAGTTGTCATGATTTGGCATGAAGACATGAGATAGATATGGATATTAGGGATTTTTTGATAAAATTCTAGAAGAAAATATGCAAATGCAAAGATTTGCGGGGTGATTTAAGGTTTCTTATTACATAGAGAAGGTTTTACTAGCTTTATTGTTTGGTGAATTAAATGTGAATTAGGGTATAATCAAAAGGATTATATACCTATCCCTTGCCAATTTCATCTCACTTTTATGAAATTGAAGTGAGCAATGTGATTTGAAGTGAATTCTAGAGTTTGAAGGTGATTTGAGAAGCACAACATCTGAATCCTAATTTTGGTTGATTAAGAAAATGGTATTTATCATTATCTAAATAATTTATTTTTTGAAGCATTTAAGTTCAAGATGGAAAAACATATAGTGGTTAATATGTCTGAGAAACCCCAACCCAAATTCAAGAAGTATCTCATGGAAGTGTTTGATAACAACCCACTAGGAGAATTTTCAAGTATACCATACAAGGTTTTACCTACTGAGGATGTTAGGGAATATATTCACACAAATATGGAAGAGTACAACCATGTGAAACTTATAGACCTATGGACAAAGCATTTGAATAGAGATGATTTTAGTATTAATCCTAAATATGAAAACTAGGTAAAGAAGAAGTTGAATTTATAGACATAGTTTTTGTGTTTTACCCATGATGATGAGCTCAAGTATGTGATAATTGCAGTAAGCAGAGTGCATGATAAATTTTTATGGATTGATAAATAAAGAATTCATAAGGGAGGTTACTAGACTGTGTGACACCGGTCTAGTACCCGTGCTGAAATTTGTAAAGAATAAGGATGTAATGGAGATAGCAAGAGCCACATTTGACCAAGGGATTCTCACTATAAACACCATAAGGAATTTGAAAGTAAAGTATGCTACTATGGTTATTGGCTACAAAATTTATTACAGCAATAGAGATAATTTTGTGTCTTCCACAATAATTCATGTAACACATGAAATGGCATATAAAGGAAAAGATTATGACTTGTGTGAGTGGCTCTAGCAACAATTATTTGATAATTTGAAGTAGAATAAGGATAAGAAATACCCATTTAGATTTGGTTCCTTGGTGGTTTGTTTGCTATTCTATTTTCTGAAGGAGCTTCTAGGAAGAAGCAATATTGTATGGAGTAAGGAAAAATTGATATCCCATCAAATATTTAAATATCTAAACAACCTTAGAAACATGAAAGTATAAGATGGGGAACTTGTTGCTTTATTTGTAGTATTTCATAAAAGAATTCATGAATGGGAAAGGATCCCTAAGTTTGTTGTGGAGAAATATAGAGATGATATTACATTTTTGGTTAAAATAGATGAATGTATCATTGAAGCTATAGAACCGGGAACTTTTTGGATAAGACCACTTGGATACGAGGTTACTTAAAATGAATTTGATTACTATGTTGCTATGTTATTGAACAGTCCTAAAGACCCTACTCATAAAATACATGTAACTTATGAAGATAAATCCACTGAAGTACATGTGGAACTAAGAAAACCCAAGATAAAAAGAAATATGGATAAAGTGGTACACAAAAATTTCAAAGATAAAAGTGCTAAGAGCACATGCAATAGGATAATCAAGCACAACAAGTGAGTCCCCTTGACCTAGAAGTTCTAGAAGAATAGGTTTGACTCCTCTCCTTGGTATTCAACAATGATCTAGATCAGTTTCTACCTCCTATAGAACAAAAATAACGGAGACCAGTGCTTCGGTTATGGATTAACCTATGGTGGAAGAGGTCAAAAGACTTGGAAAGAGAAAAAAGACTACTCTAGAAGCTTCTATTGTTGCTACATCAAAGAGAATGAAGGAGAAGGAAAGGAGAGGAAAGTACTTGAGCGTACAGTCTAAAGAAGAAGAAGAAGAAGAAGAGGATTAGGCTTCCCTTTGATCATGAAGAGAAAAGGAACTATTCCAAAGAGACAAAAAAAAAATAAAATTAATAATTCTAATGAAGAAGAAGTTCAGAGAGAAAAATAATCCTTTCAAGTACATGTACACAATCAGGTGAATAAAAAGAAGAAAAAGAAGTCAGATATAGCAGAATCTGAGAAGGAAAATAAAAGGAAGAACAAAAAGAAGAAATCTCAGAAAAGATAGCCTAGTCCAATGAAGTTGGACTCACTATTTGAGGGTATGTTACATCATGAGATGATAGAATATATGACTACATCCTATAGAAATGAGAATGGGGGGAATAAAGCCACAATAATAGAATCAATTGTTAAATTCATTATTATAATTGAGGTTGATATGGAAAACATTAGGAAGAGTGTTCCTAATGATGTATGGGAAATTTTAATGGAAAGAAGAAGAGAAGAAGAGAAGCTCATAATATAAATTGTGGAGAACATTGGTTTCTCCTTATCTAATGTTGACAAGGCCACTCTAGCCCAAGTGCTTGATGAATAATTTAGAACAAAGCAAAGGGTTACACTCCTAATTGGAAGAGATCAGGAGCAGATTGATAGGATGAGGAAGGAGATAAAAGATAAAGTTACTGATATAGCTCATAAATATAGAATGATTTGCATTACCTCTAGTTGTAAGAACCATGATTAAAAAATTAAAGACACAGGGGCTACTGATACAAAATAAGTTCCTAATAATATTACTCTAAATACAAATGAACCCATGCAAGAATTTGTTGAAGATGAAGATTTTGTTGGAACTAGAAAGGAAGCTACAAAAATATGATACTTATGTTCCTATAGTAACTCAAGAGATGACTAATCAAGGCCACTTGGAGATACGTGTTCCTCTAGTAGATAAAGATAACACTAGTGAAGGTGAGAAGTGTGATGAGAAAAAACATGAGGATGGAGAGAATCGGGAAGGAATGAATGATGGTGAAAAGGAAGGAGAAGGGAAATAAGGACAAGGCTAGAGGAGATAAAGACAAAGACAAAGACAAGATTTGTGGTGAGGAAGAAGAAAATTTAGTAGAAGAAGAAAAGTCTAATACTGGAAATAATGAAGAAGCTAAGAAGTCTAAGGATTTACCCAATACCTTAGGTGAATCCTCCTTCAAGAATCATTTTGTATTGTTGTCTAAATAATTAAAGGTTCAGATTTTTGTTTCTTCTCAGTCGTTATAGCTTCCCATGTAGTAGGGTAATGTTGATTTCGGTAAGATCTCTTATACAAAGGCTACAATTGAGTGATGTGTTTAGTGCATTAGCACAAAAAAATGATTGAAATACATCAGAAGAATAGTGAATTGATATATTTCATAGTGAAAGTGTTGTAAGAGATCACCTTAGGTACTAATGTTGACACATCTTTTCTTGTGGTGGATAATTTCAAATTGTTGTTTGATTCATTTAAGGAATATGCCTCTAGATTGAAAAGACAAACTAGAATAGAGGTTGAGACAAGGATTACAAGAAAGAAGCTAATGGCTATTACAAAAAAATGTGCATCTGTACATACAAAAGTTGAAGAAGGAAGTGTTATCTTGTGAGAAAGGTGCAAAGGAACTATTTTATATTGCATGAAGTGGTCAAAGACCACTTAAGGAATAAAAGTGGAAATGAAATCTTTTGAGTGACAAATATCTAATGCATCAAAAACCTATGATCTAACACTGGGTAGAGTCAATAAGACCTGTACTACTATAGTGGACCTACATGAAAGCTTTTTCACTTTCCAGAGTCAGAAGAAAGAGGTGATCAAACAACCAGTGAAGCTAAGGTACTTGGTAAAAATAGAGAACAAACAAATCTCAAGTGTCCTTTCCTATTCTGATAGAATTTCAAAGTTCAATCTTACACTCGATACTATAGAAGAAGAGTCACTAATAGAGCTTGAGTCTCTTCACATAATTCTCATAGTAGCAAAGAAGATTTTGGAAGAAGGAAAGTCATCTTGGAAAGCCATTCTTCAAAATATTTTGGAGTCAACATCTTTAGGTTGACAATTTCTATCTTTATGCACATTTTTAGTTTTTATGTTTTTAAACTTTATTGTATATGTGCTAACATGTTAGGAGTTTTTTGTTAGCTTCCTAAGGGGGAGCCAATTTAGTTTGTACATATGTGTGTTGATCATCACCCTTTTCCCTTGATGTCAAATGGGGAGAGATAGTTGGAGAGACATTTTATTTTGGCACATGTTTCCATCAATGACAAAGGGAAATATTATTGAAAGAATCAAGAATTTTGTCATTGGTTGTCATTAATGAGTTGTCATTGATGTCAAAACCACATATACACCACATGATGAATGTAAAATAAGTATAATGGCTATCTACAGAAAAGTATTTTGTAAAGGTATTTTGGCTAAGTGTTTTTACTAGTAGTTTCAGCACTCAGTGTCCTCTGACCTATTTTCATCCATGTTTGTTCATCTTTTTAGATCTACCTATGTGGTTCTAGTATGTTGTTCATAGATATCTATGGCATCTTAATTCATAATTCCAGTTATTTTGGTTAATTTTTTTGAGAGTTGCAAGTAATAGAAGTTTGATAGAAATGGTTTACACAATTTTCTATGTATTGGACCTTACCTAACTGGTCCACATTCCTCTACAAATTTGAGTTAGATGTTGTAGTTTTAAGGGAAGTTTTATAGGTGTCAATGCACTTTATATCTTAGTTTTCATGATATTTTGTGGTCCATCTACTTCTTGGTGTTAATCAATTGGAATACTTTACCTTTTGGTTCTATGCTTGGCTGACTCAAGGTATGTGAAGTGTTCAGAAGATCAAACACTTGAAGATGCGAATGGAAAGATGATTTGTTATAGGTCGATGCCAAATATATGATTAGAATGCAAACATTGATGTGAATATTGTATAATTGTGGGAATAAATTGGGCATTAAGTGATTGAGGTCCAAATACAAAGCAAAGTAGAAATTGGTAACATGTGTTGATAGTAGTTTGTGTTATGAGCTTCAAAGGAACTAAATTTGGCATAAGTTAGATGAATTTCTCCTAGTTCAAACTCTAGTTGTGAATCCACTTCTCTTGTATCTTTCTTTTCTCTATGAATAGTGATTTCACTTTGATAGTGAGTACTCCTAGAAATGAGCCTTTCTGTAATATCTTATAACCGGTTATAACATATTGTGAGTTAATCATCACCATGGTTTTTCCCTTTTTGAGCTTTCAACATAAAAATACTTGTATTCATATGTTGTGTTTGTTATGGGTTATTTATTCTTACATTTCTTATAATTGTTAAATATGCTTTGAAAATTAGATGGTTAATAATTGGATGGTTTAGTAGAATATTTATTCACCCCCCTCCTAGCATTCTATGTGTTCAACCATTAATTTTATATAATGATTAAATGAAATATATTCATATTTGAATTGTTGATAAATATAAGGAAAATAATTGGTCAAAAAAAATTTATGCTTAACACTAACTTTAATTTTAACAATTGATTCTATAGTTCAATGTATAGGAACTATAATTGTATGATTGTGTTTGTCCAAAGTTATAAGTTTAAAATTAGTATTCAAAAAATTAGATGCATTAGATTCATTTAATTCTTTTTTGTTTTAATATGATTTTTGAATATTGATTAATTTTATTTAGACCTTAGTTGTTCAATTAGAATGAGTTTGAAAATATATTTTTATCAATTTCCTTATTACCTTTAGCTTTAAGTATAAAATCTCTAGCTAAGAATATAAAATTTATTCATGAATGTGAATCCTCTCCTTGAGGTCATTTCTTCTAGATTAATTAGATGCCTTCAAGGTTAGAAGTTATAGGAGGGGTTGTTATTAAACTAGATTGTACCTACCACTTCCTCACCCTATGTGTGGTGCATATGAGATGACATCGTACAAACTTGATGTCATAAAATTCACTTAGTATGTTTTCCCTCATTATGTATCTTGCTTGAGTTCCAATTTTTAAAAAATAGGGTTTAGAATGTGATTACGAAGGGGAAAATTTTGGGCATAACATCTGGTATCAAAGCCAACATTCCAACACTAGGAGCTTTGGGTTTGTGTTAAGTGGTTGATCAAAATTTATATTTGAAAAGGGTGTATATTGATTAAAGTATTTCATTATTTGGGAGTCTTTCAAGATGGTTAGGAAAAAGGTGATAAGTCATGAGTGAATAAATAGGAGTGCAAATTATCCTTTCTAGGAAATATTGATTTAAATTTATTTGGTGAATCAAAACTCATTTATTGATGTTCTAATCATAAGATTAATATGAATGAATAATTGTTTCTATAATGGTTCTATGTGAGGAACTAAAACTTTAATCTTAATTGGTGAAATTAAAGCTATTTTATAAATATTTTAGAGTGAAAGTTTGATTTATAAGATTATTAACATTATTTTAATAAAACCTAGGTTTGCCTATGGTTTTTAACATTTTAGATTCCTATCAAGTTAGGTTGAAGGAATGCGATTGTATAAATTTTTATTTCTATTACTATCTATGCTATGAGAACATAGTTTTGACTAAACAAAATGAGTCCTCTAGAATAATTAATTTTAAAATTTGCATGATGAGGTCATTATTTTTGTACTCTTTCTTGATTCATAGCAACATAGAAAAGGATTCCCTTTTTGGAGATAATCGTAGAGTAGAAATTGTCTACTGCACCCTTCTTCTCTCAAGGATTCTTTCCCAAGGCATTTTTAGCAATAATTTCTTCCTCTTTCATGTTGCCATGGTTTTTGCTCTCAAGTTCAAATTCTCATGTGGGGTAAAGCCACTTATCAAGCCTAAACAAATGCTATCAAATCTAGGGACTATGCTTAAGGAGAAATGTGAAATGATGCCACATGGTGGCTTCATGCACCAACTAAAAGGAGTGAGTGATATTTTTTTTCAATGAGTTCCCACTTTCCCCAAAGACATGCATCAAGCTAGCTGAACCTAAAGGGGTTTCTAAGAATCACAAATAGTATATTATGTGTGGTTAGCTAAGTCTCTTGGTAGGTACACTATGAACACATGACAAAGGCCAACATATGGTGGGCCCACATGCATCCTAAAGAATGAATTCTCATCATTAACTCTCATAATGACTCTCACAAAAGGTTGGAAGGGAAGATTGTGGAGTAATAGGTGGCATCATCACCCTATAAGGGGTTTCTTATGACTGCCTAGTATGGTCATTTCAATCATCAAGATGAGGATGAGTTTGCAAGTGTAAGAGTCAGAAATATTTTCTATTTCGATGGTTTTCATCTCTTTTGGGGTTTTTCACTTTTAAGGCCTACATCATTTTTTTAGGGTTCTCTCTTGGTTGTTAACCTTTCAAAGAAGGAATTAGAAGGAATAGTTAATTATTTGTAGTTTCTTAGACCTTAGTAATTATTTTTATGAGAATGACTAAATGCATAATTTTATGCTCTATTTTCCTTTGTTGTGCACTCTTTTTCCTTTTCCTAAATCTAATTATGCTGTGTGTTTTCATGGAGAATTTATAGTGATGGATTATTCTCCTTTATATTTTAGAACTTTAGTTACATTAATGTATGCAAAACTTTGAATCATGTCTAGTACCATTTTGAACTTTTGTGGAAACTAGTCTAATTGAGATTTTATTATGCTACAGCATGTTTGAAATATTGTAAAGGCTTGGCGTATCACCTTATTTTAGTTTATTTTATGTATTCTCTTTCTCACTTTCCACTAAAAGAAACTAAGATCTAACTTCTAAAATATTGGAGTTCATTCTACATCAACAATTTTTTATGGCATGCCCAACGGGACTATAATAGTTCAAGCCATTAAAGAGGTGGGTCTATGAGACATAGACCCGTTACTATATTATTAATAGTGTGTAGTATCATATTACTTTTACCACTTTGGTGGTAGTCAAATGATAGAGAATTTAATAAAATGGAGCAACAAAAATAGCAATGCAAGCTCAAGAATAACATATGCAAGGTTCAATGGTTAATAGAAAATTTGTAGTGTGGAATAGTTATATCCCACTCATTCCTTCAACCCCTCTAGTAGTTTGGGATACCATTCTCGCTAACACTCTAAGAGTGATCCCTATTTTTATGGGGAAATATTTTAAGACACACACATAACATTTGTAAGTTATCATTGATGTGTGCATGGTACATCATATAATAAAACAAAGTATGGCCTTAAAGTTGATTGTTACTTCCTTCAAAGGGAAATCTCAAAATTGGTATATATCCCTTCCCCCCAATTCAATTGCTACGTGGGATCAACTTGAAGATAGCTTCTTCAAATATTTTATAGAAAAAGGTGACCTATCTTCCTTACTCTAGCAACTAATAACCATTAAAAGGGCTCCCCAAGAGGCTATAATAGATTTTAACACCAAGTTTCACAAAAATTTGCAAAGGATCTTTGTGATAGCCAAAACATCAACAAGTATGGCTATTGTTTTCTACCTAAAGGATTTTTATTCAAACATATCTATAATGATCCAATCATTAGGAGGACAAAAACTCCCAAATGCATACAACCTGGTCATTACAACTGAGAATAATCTTTAGATGTTGGAAAGCTCCCTTCCCAACCTCTTGTGCTTATATTCCTTGAAATAGCTCTTTCACCCCTAGAAGATCCCCCAATACTTTTGTTGCACCTCCTTCAATATAGGTATCCCAATGCATTAACTAATGTAGCTACTCCTTCATCCCTAGCTACTGAAGTCAATAATATGAAGTTTAATGTGAACCTTTATAATGAGATTCTTAACCTTGAAAGGAAGAAAATTATATCCCCAAAGCCCACTTACCAGAAATTTCAAAGCAATAGACCCCACTTTGAACATAACCAACAAAAAGGAGGAGTGTGAGAAAATAATTAGGCTCAACCTTCAAATTAGATAGTCCTAGTCTTGATCACACTACAGTCTACGTCACCAATTCACAACAAGGAATTGGTTGCTGGTCAAAATAATCTAGAGGATGACACTAATTTATGGTTTTCCCCTATAACGATGCACACATGACCTAGAACTACCTTAGGGGTAATATCTAGTTGAGAGGCTAAAAACAATGGAATTGTTGGTTTTATTTTAAGAACCAAGTTGGTCTTCAATGAAGCCTATGGAATTACCAATTACAATCCTTAGAAACCTAAAGGGATTGGCTAATGAATGAGTGACAAAAGTAGTGCTTTCCTCTTGCACTTTGGGCTCTACAAGATGTACGAGGGTGATCCCATAATACACCTGAAACCTTATATACTCAATGAATAGATACATTGCAAATAACAAATGAATTCTCATATAATAGATCAATAAAATAGAATATTTCAAGAAGTTGGTGGCTACTCCTTTACAACGCTCAAAATTTAGAGCATGAGAATGAAATAATTTAACATGAAACAATAATAGTTGTAGTTCATTTGAAAGTTTGTTTATAACTTTTATTTTCTATTCAATGACCAAGGATATGTATCATGAAAACAAAACTCATATCGGTTCCTTAACCTAGGAAACAAATTCAATATAAAAATAGATATAATTTGACAACACTGCATTATAGCATTTCAACATTGTATCCCAAACCATAACTTATTATAAATATCTTGGTACTCGAATTGCATGAACCTATAGCTTCATCCAGTTAATTTCATTAATTATTTGAATTAAAAAATAAGGACAAAACCATACATCCATTGGAAATCAATGAAGACTAACAAAAAACCCTTGATAATTTTATTAATTGTTCATGAAATGAATAGACCAGGAGAGAAATAGTTTTGAATTTTCACTATTTAATTGCTATTACTACTATCAAAAATTACATATGCATAGCAACTATACTCAAAAACTATGAAAAAACTCTAAAATTCTCTTTATACTCTCATTATAAAAGTTTTCTAGGATCTTTCCACAACCAACCCATACATCTTATAGAAATGAAGGAGCAAACAATATTTAGGCTAGAATGTACACATGTCATTTTTTCATTGGAATGTTACAACATATATTCCCCAATGTAGTTATACTTGTAATTTAAATGGAGGGAAATATCACATTGGACAAAAACCATTTATATTTTTCAATGAATATTCTTTCCTGCCTTCCAAAAGGCACCTTTTATTTGTTGTAGCAATATACTCACCTGCATTCAAAATTGTTTCCACATACACCAAGCATGAAAGAAGGAAAGCATAAAGTGAAGAAAGAGGAAAGACAAAATACCTCCACATTTGCATCCTTGTGAAAAAATTTCAAAGTAGAGAGAACATTATTTTAATGTTACATTATCAATGGCCTAATCTATACTAATTCTAGGCCATATATTTTTTTCTCCCATTCATTACTCACCATTTTTGTAGAAGAAAAAACCAAAATTGTAGTAACCATCCCATAGTGGTAGCCTAGTCCTCCAAATCATCTAGGTACTTGTCCTTCCATTCTTTTAGTTACTCCTCTGATGGCCAATTTAAATTAATAATATTGTCAGACTTTGCTCTATATGGAGCATGCTTAGTTACTAGCTGGTTTGCTTCCTTATCAAACTCCTTTGGGGTAGTTCCTGCTTGGGTAAGCATATCAATATTATTTTTCAATATTCTCATATCATTTCCTTCACATATGAGAGGTGCCTTCTTTGCAATTATATCATTTTCTTGTTATCTCCAATCTTGTAGAGATTTTATTTCACCATTCTCCTTCAAGATGTTAGGAAGGAGACCAAAATTGATCTCATAAAATCCTGTAACCAACTTCCTTATCTTTTCCTCCAAAGGATCAATCTTTCCTTGGAGTTCCTAAATTCCATTCATAGTTATAAGGGTAGGTTGGATGTTATTAGGCTTGTTTACATCATGTTTGGACCCCATAGCCATTAGCAAAAAAATCTTGGAGTCTATGAATCCATTTTTCCATAAGTGGGATTTCTACTTCTTTGCCTCTATCAAAATTCCTTACAACATCAACCATCGAAGAATAATTAACATGGATGTTAATTAATCTCTTGTTGACTCCCTTATTTAAATGATCCAGCACTAATGTTACAATCTTCAAATTGCTAACAAAAATCATTCTATCATGCTAATAACACCTTTCTTCATATGTTTTCAGCTTCTCAAGTAATTCTTCTTTGTTGATTTCTTTTGTTTGATGTGCCTCTGATGTACTAGGTTCCCCCACTAAGATGGGCACATTTTCCTAGTTGTAAGGCACTATTTCCAATGAAAAACTTGTGTGAGGAACAAGAGGTGTTTGTTCTTTTGGTGAGGAACGGGAGCCCAGGTTTATTTGTATGGGCACATTGGGTTGCATATTTTTCATCTTCTCCTTTAATAGTGCCATCTCTATTTGAAGATCTATTATCTATTGTTGGCCTTTGCTATATTAAATCAATAAATCATTGTACATCTTTCTAAATTTTTTTAATCATTGACTCCACCATTTCCTTTTTGAAATGAGCAATTCCCACTAACATGGTGGAAAATCTAAGGGCAGAGGTATCAGATACCCTCTTGATAATCAAGCCCCCTCTATAATCTGTAGATGGCTCTAAAACTTCTGGATTTTTAGTGTTTGGAGCTAGGGTGAAAATAGATAATGCATCCCACTTCTCACTAAATGCAAATCCTTACAGTGCAATTGTTTCTTCCTCTTCAAAATTGTATAGAGGTCTTTCATACCTCTTCACTATGTCAAAATCTATTGTAGAAGCTAAGTCGCATTATAGTAATAAGAGGACACCACTTTTTCTAACCAATTCTCTTCCTTCTTGTGTAGTTATTCCTTGGAATATCTCTTTCATTTCTTTACTAAATTTAGCCTATATAACCCAATCAGGGAATTCTTGGTGTAGTATCCTTTTCTTAGCAACATTGTTAACATAATCATCCTTCTTTTCTCTCAAAGAAAATTCCATGAAGCTTGAGGACTTGAAAATGATTCATCATCCATGAATTTCTTGCGAGCCTCTTCTTTGATGTCATCAATGTTTTCCATGCCTATGAGGTCCACCTTACTCAATCTAAGTCCCATTTTCTATGTTACCATGTCCCTAGGGGGAGAATTCATACCATATTGCATTCTTCTTTAGTGACCAATATCTCATCATCGAAATCTTCATCATAATCCACCAGGCCACTTGATTCAGCCATTTTTCTCTTTGGAGGTGGCTACCTTGGTGGTGATTATTTCCTTGGTGGTGAATCAATGTCAAAAATCACAAGACCAATTAAACTAGGAGGAGATGGTGGTGGAATTTGATGTATCAATGAAGGGACTTTTGGTTCCTCTTGTTGAGAAGAGGTAGTCACTATTTCCTTTTTCTTTACCCTATCCTTCCTCATTTTGAAGAAAATTAATTTCTTTGGAGGCTAAGAGGCTGGTCTATCTTCCCTCACATGGATTTTCCATTCAAATTTTTCCTCTACTACAACAACATTCCCCTTTTCTTGAATTAATCTCTCAACCTTCAAATGCCCAACCACTATCTCAAAATTTTAAAAATTGTATTCAATTGTTTGCATTACTTCTTTAATCCCTTCAAGAGCTGTAAATTATGGATACTTTTCTCTTATTTCCTTCTCCAATTTATTGAAATAAATCCATTTCATATTTCTATCATCTTGCAATTGGTTGTAAAAAATATTCCTCATTAAATCTTCTAGAAAAAATAAGTTGTGGATGAGTTCAGAGCTTCAAATTCTTGTCTTTAACCATGCCATCGGTTCCTTAGGATCATGGTTTCTTTCTTTCAACCTATTGATCCCCAAAGTTTTGAGTACGTCACAAATATTGTTCCATCCTCCCTTTATTGTGAAAAATTTAGAGAAACAAGTGTATGTAGGGAAATATGTTCCCTTACCTTGATCTTTCAAATGTTTGTTCTCCACATCACCTAACTGCCATATCTCTTCAAGAAAACCCACTCTTAGTGGAACATCTCTTGGAAATATGTGAGGTGAAAAATTTGTACCATAAACTCTTAGAATTATGTAGCTAAGGTAAGGGATAATATCTCCCGAATTATGATCAATATTCAGATCAGGAATTCTAGGCATGTTCAAAATTAGAACTCTTCTCAACTTGGAAACAAATAGATTCTCAAACACCACATAACTAGACTTGGTGTCATCCTTATCAAGGAGTGTGGTCCAACATTAGATAGGTAGATCCATATTAGCTTCCATTTTTTCCAACATCATGTCTTTTCCAAAGTATGTAGCTCCTTTGAATAGAAACATATGCATAAACAATGAATATGAGTAAAATCTTATCCCAAATTCACCCTTTTTCCCCTCATGTATCTTATCATCCAAATATGACCCATAATCAAAGAGTGTGTTGCATGTAGGGTGTTGAAATAGTGTAAACATATACATATCAGCCATGGGCATACCAATAGCTGGGCCACAACCTATGATTTGGCATAGGGAATAAAATGGACTGTAGAAATAGGACACAAAATAATTGATGGGGTATGGATCTTTATCGGATGGGCATAGAATAATTTTCCCTTGACCTTTGAAAAATACCAAATAGTGTTGTAACATTGATATTTTGAAAGTATGCCTTACCCTCTCATATTTAGCCCTGAGTACTTTTGTGTCAACTTTTACTATATCTTCACTCCATTCAGTCAAATTAAAAATATCAACAATCTCTTCCTTGGTGGCCTTGACCATTTCAACACCATCGAATGTTCTCACAGTTCTTGAGATGGGGTCATAGTTTACTACTACTTCCCTTAGTAGGTCCACATCCATGTAAAAATTTGATACTATCAACTTCCCTATGTCCAATCTCTAGGGATTGCTAACATGGATGCTGTAGTTTCAATTGTGAAACCAATAGCTAGATTGTACCTATCTAGTATAAGGTAATGTGGCATCTTTAATAGTACATTCCCGGTGTAGTCACGACAAGAGGGTCCTCAAAGAGAACTTTTTGGACCATGCAGAAAGAGTTACACAATAGAAGAAGCACTGAATATGGAGGTAAATGCTGATTAAAATATTCTTATTATCAGAGATTTCAATTACATACAGTCAGCCACATCTGCGCTTACAAATTTGGCTCACAGGCCTGATACAACATGCTCAAAATAAAATATTCCTATATGCTCCTTAATGCAAGTGGAAATCTTACATGTCCCATATCCCATCTATTTAATTGTCATCCCAATGATTGGTTACAATGTTTTATATCATGTCCATGGGTCTAGAATCATCTGTGTTAGCCAAAGATCATTACAATCTCCAATGAAGAAAATGTAACATGCATGAAATAGGTTAGCCTTCAAATTGAGTTTCTCCTTGATAGGTGCATAAGATGAAGTGTGGACTTAAAATTAAGGTTGGGGACACTCCAAAAAACAATTTGAAACACAACTCAAGGATCCACAAGTTACGAGAAGGATCTACAAGAGATAAAATTAGCCGTTAGGCTCGAAACTGGTTCGATGCTCAGTTCTAGATACTATCACTTAATCCAAAAGTGATAACTTGTTGGAAAAAGATTCAATCATGCTGAAATATTGGAATAAGGAAAATGAACATGTCCACAATGAAAACATAGACCCACAAGATCTGGTGAGAAAATATGATGAAATACTAAATCTGCCAACTTGAGCTGAACAAGAACTGAACAAGAACAAAACTGAAATGCAATATTTTTGGTTGATGCATGATTGCAAAGAATCAAGGATGCTCCTACATCAGAAATCTGAGGTAATTTAAAAAGTGAGTCCCTCACTTTGTTGGGGCTAACAGAAATCCAAGAAATTTCCACTTCACAAGATATTCTTTGTATTATCTTCCACACATTGTCTTCCCGTCTCTGATATCCAAAATCTCTTCTATCTCATCTGATTGTTGTTGTAGACATGGAAAATGTAAAAATTTGGTTCGGCACACTTGATCCTTATTACTAACGACATTTCCTCCAGAATCATACTCTCATCTTTTCATCATATTATGTATCTTAGTTTAATAAATCATTGTTTATTTGATTAAGTCTTTCTCCTCCATTGATTAAATTAATCAATTTAATTTAATTAACCTTATGTTTCTGTTTAATTAAATAAACCATTTTATTTGATTAAAGTCTCTAAATTCCTATTAAATTAAATAAATTAAACCTTATTTGATTTAATCTAACACTATCCTCTTTAGTTAAATAAATCAAATCATTTATTTAATTAATCATTTCCTCTCAATTTTGATTTAAATCAATTCATCAATTTAAGTCAAAATTGTCAAATCATCTAATCCCTCATTAAATTAATCAAAATATTGATTAAGTTAATCCCTATCACTAAGATCTTCTAGAGAATGCAACTTGCACATAAAAATAGATTTAATTCATTTATTAAATCTCTATTTTCCCTCACATGGTATCAAAAAGGAATATTCCCTCAAGTTTGAATTCAAAAAGTCCAAGTGGATGGGTACTTCCAACAAAGCATTCACTCCTCTTACATGTCCTTGTGCATTGAGCCAAGTGGCATTTATTTCATTCCTTTTTCCCTCTCACATGTCATTTCTTAATATTAAAATTCCACCTAATTTCATTTATTGGCACTTTGGCCAAAATGTGCATAGCCATCAACCATTCACATGGTGAAAAGTGGCATTCAACCATTGGGTGAAAGTTAGTCCCACATTTACCAAATCTTTCCCTTTCTTCCAAATTCAAATCTATAAATTGGAGGCTTCTCTCCTCATTCTTCATCCACAATCTCATGCAAAGTTACTCTCTTGACATTGAGAGCTGATTTTGTACACATGATTCCACATATTCACCATTTTCACATCTCATAGCTAGGTTATGCTCAAATCTCATTGAGGAGATTGGATCAATCTACACATCAACATTGCAATTTAGCAGTTGGGAAAGGGCCAATCTCAACATTTCAATTGACACCAATTCCCCCATGGGATCACTAGTTTGCTCACTCAATTAGGATTTAATTTCATTTGTTTAGTTTGTTCTTCATTTTTCCTAGCTTAAGTTTGAGTAGATGGATTTCATGGGGAATCCTTCATTCTTATTTGCATTTGATCTAACATCTTGATTTATTTGTTATTCTTGTGAAATTGTAGGTTTAGGGGTTCACAGTTGTTTAGGAAACTTATTTTCCAATTTTCATTTACTGTCTTCACTAAATTTTGATTCATTGTACTAATGTAGATCTACAATGTTGAATATAGGTGATATACTCATGCCATCCAATAACTCTACTTCATATGCATTTCTTGAATCAAATTTCTTCAAAATCTTAGAAATCTTCCACTCTGAAATCTTCCACCTTGGTGAGTAGTGCTATCTCTCAAGAGCACATTTTCTCTTCCTAAGACCTATTCTTTGGTATTCCTAGGGTATTCTTCACTACCATACTCAGAGGTCTCTCCTAAGACCCCTATCTCCTTATAGAACTCTCCACCAATTTCAAATGCTCGCCTTCACTCTCACATCACCATGAGCTTCCATGGGCTCAATTTTTCTACAAAGTTACCAAACCTTTCTTGGGACTAGGAATTGACCTTCCTACTACTCCTTGTTTGGTTTTTCTCCATTCAGATCCATCTTGGTGGATTCTTTCCTCATTTATCCATCGGATTCAAGAAAACCTTGGTTTTGGCCTTGTAGCCTTTTTGGTCAAATTAGACCTCTTAAACCAGTGTTCTTGGCATAACTCCAAGACTCCCTTAAAAAACACCCAAACTCTTTAGGGACTCTCTCTTTAGACCTCCTAGGCTTCAATATTTCCTAGGTTTTAGTCCCCCTAGTGTCCGTACATAGTCCTATCACCAAACCCCTATTTTCAAGGGTTTCTAGGGTATGTAACACAGTACGATTTCTTTAGTTCAATTGAATGCCTTAATGGTCTCCACTACACTTATCTTTGCAAAAACATGTTAAAATCACATACCCCTACACCCCTACACCATGAATTGGCACAAACCAATACATTTAGGAAGTCTTCTTGCTACTGTTCTATCCAAGCAACTATCTAGAATGCCTCTGTAGTCGCATAAAGCTTGATGGTTACATCAACTCCCCTGCACATAAAGAATCCAAACACAATATTTACACTATTTACATAGTTCTCTACTTGATTCCAAGTGGCCATGGTAGCTTTTCCATGGGAATTCAAGTGGGGATCATCATTTATAAAACTCTCCCTGAACCGGGCAGTGAAACCAAGAACCCAAAACAAATTGTAAACCTTAACTAGTTGAACTAAATGACTAAAATAATGCTACACAAGATAGGAAAATGTCACAAATGAAAGTCTCAAAGTAGTAGTTCAGTCCTTTCAATCCATTAATTGACTGGATGAAGGCTTTGTCACAAAAATCAAACAAATTTACTCTTTTCCAAGTCACAATCTCTTGTTTCCAAAACTCAATCCATACAATAGCTTTCCCACCTATCATATTAGGGTTTTTCTAACATTATATACCTTATTCTCACATGTTAGGACCCTTAGGTTAGGCTTAGAACATCATTAATGCCATTTTAAAGTTTTTAGGACAAATTTCCAAGACAAAATTGTCAAGATTTGTCTAATCTCCTCTTTAAGACTTTCCCAAACTTCAAGGCTCTAAACTAACCTAAATTTGACACAACTCACACATCAATTCAACCTTGGGACTTTATGATTGAGTCCTTATTACCTTGGTGGTTGGCTAGAACCACCTACAAGCCAAAATTTGAAAAGATATCTCCAAAAGACCTTAAGGTGCTCCTACACCATTCTCCCCCTGCAACAAAGAAGTTAAGGAACTTGTGGTGTTAAGAACTTCTCACTGATTCCATACTTCCTGAAATCACTCTCTGCTATCCAAGTAGCCTCTGACTCTAGTTGGTGTCTCCACTTAACTAGTTGTTCCATGTATGTCTTGTGCCTAGTCTTCTTCTTCACCCTTGAATCTAGAATCTTGTCAACCCGTGGTCTGATCTAATTAGGTACCTTGAGTCCTTCCACATCCTTACTTACCTTAGCACTATATTATTCCTCATCCATTTTTGGTCCTTTATACTTCACCAAGTCCTTCACATTGAAGATAGGAAAAATAGACATCTGCTTGGGTAACTCCACCTTGTATGCATTTGATCCATACTTAGCCAACACTTTACATGGCCATATCCTTTTCATCTGCAGCTTACTTGGTATGTTCAAGTATACCATCACCAAATCACCTATTTCAAATTATAGATCTCTCTTCCCTTCATCTCTTTTAGCCTTCAACTTCTGGTTAGCCTCCATTAATGTCTTCTTTACCTACTCATGAACCTCTCTCATTGATTGAGCAAAATCATCTGCATGTCCACTAATTCCTTCATAACCTTTTAGGTCTCTTAGCTCAAGTACACCTCTTGGATGTAACCCATATACAATTTCAAAGGGACTCTTACTAGTAGACATGTTTGTGCTATCATTATAGGCAAATTTTGCCTGTGAAATGACTTGTTCCCTTCCTTGTCCATACTCCTTAGTTAGACACCTCAACAAGTTACCAAGTACTCTATTGATCACCTCTGTCTGTCCATCTGTTTGAGGATGATATGTTGAGCTATGAGACAAGTTGGTTCCTAACCTCCTCGAAAGAGTTTTCCAAAAATGTCCCATAAACTTCACATCTTTGTCTGCAACTATGCTCTTTGGCAACCCATGTATCCTTACTATCTCCTTGAAGAATAGGTGTGCAATCTAACTTGCATCATGTGTTGTTTTGCATGGGATTAAATGTCTCATCTTGTTGAATATGTCCACTACCACAAACACACTGTCAAAACTAGTCAGTGTCCTAGGTAGCCCTACTATGAAGTCCATGCTTATGCATTCCCATGGTCTATTTGGGATGGGTAATGGCTGATAAAGACCTGCATTTGTTGATGTTCCATTTTCCTTTTTACACACTCCACATTGCTCCACATACCTTCTTACATCTCTTTGCATCTTAGGCCACCAATAGAACCTCCCCACTAAGTCTAGGGTTTTGTTCAATCCAAAGTGTCCACTCAAACTGCCATTATGCTTTTCTTGGATAAGATTCTCCCTCATGAAACCTATTGGAACACATAATTGTTTCCCTCTAAACAATAGACTATTCTACAAAGTATAATCTGCATATTCACTATGAAAATGGTTTGCAAAATTAGTACATACCTTGTAGATCACTGAGAAATCAGAATCTCCTACATATAGGTCTTTGAATCCTTCAACCCCTATGATATATAGCTGTATCTCTTGTATGGTAATAAATCTCCTACTAAGGGCATCTGCAACCTTGTTGTTAACCCCTTTCTTGTGCTTGATAGTAAAGGTGTATGACTGCAAAAACTCCATCCATTTGATATGCCTCAAATTGAGCTTCTCTTGAGTATTGATGTAGCTTAAGGCCTGATTGTCGGTGTATACCACAAATTCTTTGGGCAATAGGTAGTACCTCCACTTTTTAAGAGATTTTACTAAAGCATACAACTCTAAGTCATAGGATGAGTACCTAGACTTTGCTTCATTTAGCCTTTCATTAAAGAATTCCATTGGCTTGCCTTCTTGGCTTAGGACTGCACCCACTGCTATATTGCTTGCGTCACATTCCACTATGAATGGATTGTCAAAACCTGGTAAAACTAGGATAGGTTGGGTAGCTATCTCCCTCTTCAATCTTTCAAATCCTTCATTGGATTCTTTGGTCTACACAAACTTTGTTTTCAATCCTCTTTTGATGGTGTCAAGGACCGGTGCACAAATTTCACTAAACCTTCTAACAAACTTCCTATAGAATTGTGTTAATCCATGGAAACTCCTTACTTCAGTCCCTGTCTTGGGAGTAGGCCAACTGAGAATGGATTCAACCTTTCTCTTGTCCATCTTCAAGTTGCCTTGAGATACTACAAATCCTAGGTAGACTAACTCTTGCTTCATAAACTCACTCTTCTCAAGATTTATGGTGAGCTTCTCCTCTTGAAGTTTCTTCAACACAAGTTCTAGGTGCTTCATATGTTCTTCTTTTGTTTTGCTAAAGATGGGGATATCATCTAAGTAGATTACCACAAAGACTCCTATAAATTCCTTCAAGACCTCATTCATCACCCTCATAAAAGTGCTAGGTGCATTTGTAAGCCTGAATGGCATTACTAACCACTCATATAACCCCTCTGTAGTTTCAAAAGATGATTTCCATTCATCTCCCTCTTTCATCCTAATCTGATAGTAGCCACTTTTCAAATCAATTTTGGAGTAGTACTTAGCACCCCCTAAATAGTCCATTAAGTCTTCTATCCTAGGAATAGGAAACCTATATCTAATGGTTATCCTATTTATGGCCCTAGAATCAATACACATTCTCCACTTATCTCCCTTCTTAGGTGCCAACACCACTGGAACAACACATGGGCTTATGCTTTTTCTGATCAACCCTTGGTCCAAGAGTTCTTGAACTTTCCTTGCTATCTCTTTGTTCTGCTCCGGGGTCATCTTGTATGCAGCCTTGTTAGGAAATGTTGCTCCTATCACAAAGTCTATTTGATGATTGATTTCCCTCTTAGGTGGTAGTGTAGCTGGTGTGCCTTCACAAATGATATCCTTGAACTGATCCAATAGTTGCTCCACTTCTGCTATCATAGGTATCCGACTAGGTGACTCCTCCTCCTTTGGCTTCAACATGATTGCATAGACAACTCCTTCTTCCTCCTTCATGTCTTTTAGGAATTCCTTTCCACTCATCAAAATTACACTGGATTATGCCTTCTCCACTGTGCCTTCTTCTATCAAAGACTATATTTTGTAAGTCACTCCATCCTTCTTGAATGAATACTTGTTCTCCTTTCCATGGTGTACTACCTCCCTATCATATTGCCATGGTCTTCCAAGCAACAGATGACAAGCATCCATTTCTAACACATCACATCGTATCCTATCTTGATACTTCCCTATAGAAAACTCAGACCATACTTGTTCATTAACCAATATATTCTGCCCCTTATTCAACCAAGTAACCTTGTAAGGACAAACATGGGGTATCTTGATGAGGTTCAACTTTTTTATTGCATCCTCTGATATGACATTATTAGTAGATCCTGATTCTATGATGACCTTGCAGACCTTACCTAGTATCTTGCACTTGACTCTAAAAATAGCTCTCCTATGTTTGTGTTCGTCCTCAGTAGGTGCTTTGATCAAGATCCTTCTCAACATGAGATTCTCTCCTTTCTCTGAATCTAAACTCACCTCTGAGTGCTTGGAACAGTTCTCTTCTTGGACATAAGTGATCTTCTTCTCACCTTGTGAAGATGTTGGCTTGTCAAGATACCTATAAGCTGGATGACCCAACTATCCACAATTGTAACACTTCATGGAAGCAAAATAAGAACTTCTCCCAAATCCTCCTGATCTGCCTCTTCCACCATTGTAATAACTTCTACCTCTATATCCCCCTCTATTATTTGTCTCATGGAATTTTTCACCCACCTTAGGATCTCCTTGGCCTCTATTCTCATTGCTCCTTACCAAAACCTCCTGTATGTCCACCTCTAGGGTCTCTACCTCTTCCTTTACCCCTGGTATTAGAATATTGTTTCTTTTTCAGTTTCTCTTCCGCTTTAATATCCATTTGATAGCAGCTATGGAGGGTAGTAAGTGTAAAGAGACTCAACTCTTCTTGTATATTCCATCTAAGTCCGTTTAAATACCTAGCAACCTTAATACTTTTAGCTTCTTTCACTCTAGACCTAAGGCTTAGCTCTTGGAACTCTTCTGTGTAGGCAGCTACATCTAGTTCTCTTTGTATGAGATTTTTCCTCATCTTATAAAATTGGATGTCATAGTCCTTAGGTAGATATTTTTCCTTTACTTTAGCCACCATTGTTTTCCAATTTCCTATTGGCTTCTTGCCTTCCTTCCCTCTTTCTTCTTGCAAGAACTTCCACCAAGTTAATGCTTGTCCTCTTAACCTTGATTTGGCTATCTTCACCTTTTGTGCCTCTGTAATTCCATCACATTCAAAGTGATTCTCCATTCCCTCAATCCATTCCATAACTAACTCTACATCCATTCTTCCTATGAAAACAGGGATGCCTTCTAGTGCCTTTCGACTTAACGCCTTCAATGCTTTGAGGAAGGGTTCCTCTGCTAATGGAGGGTCAGGTTCTGGCTCTATGTCTTCCTCAATGTGGTCCTTACCCTTGTCTTTAACCCCTACTAGCTGCACTTCCATCTTGCCTGTAGCCTCTGCAACCTCTTCTACTTTGTGCTTCATTTCTTACACTATTTCTTCAAGTCATCTATTCTTTTCTTATTGCTCTGTCCGATCTCTTTCCAATTCTGCATTGGTCACCATGGTGCTTTCTCCTATGGATTCACTTCTCAATTCCCAACCCTTTTAATGGCTCTGATACAAATTTGGTGAGGAGTGCTATCTCTCAAGAGCACATTTGATCTTCCTAAGACCTATTCTTTGGTTTTCCTAGGGTATTCTTCACTACCCTACTCAGAGGTCTCTCCCAAGATCCCTATCTCCTTATAGAACTCTCCACCAATTTCAAATGCTTGCGTTCACTCTCACATCACCATGAGCTTCCATGGGCTCAATTTTTATACAAAGTTCCCAAACCTTTCTTGGGACTAGGAATTGACCTTCCTAGTACTCCTTGTTTTATTTTTCTCCATTCTGATCCATCTTGGTGGATTCTTTCCTCATTTATCCATCGGATTCAAGAAAACCTTGTTTTTGGCCTTGTAGCCTTTTTGGTCAAATTAGACCTCTTAAACCAGTGTTCTTGGCATAACTCCAAGACTCCCTTAACAAACACCCAAACTCTTTAGGGAATCTCTCTTTAGACCTCCTAGGCTTCAAGATTTCCTATGTTTTAATCCCTTGTAGTGTCCGTACATAGTCCTATCACCAAACCCCTATTTTCAAGGGTTTCTAGGGTATGTAACACAATCTAGTTTCTTTAGTTCAATTGAATGCCTTAATGGCCTCCTCTGCACTTCTCTTTGCACACACATGTTCAAATCACATACCCCTACATCCCTACACCATGAATTGGCAGAAACCAATCCATTTAGCAAGTCTTCTTGCTACTGTTCTGTCCAAGCAACTATTAAGAATGCCTCTGCACTCACCTAGAGCTTGATGGTTACATTAACTCCCTTGTACACAAAGACTCCAAACACAATATTTAAACTATGTACACATTCCCCTACTTGATTCCAAGTGGCCATGGTAGCTTTTCCATGGGAATTCAAGTGGGGATCATCATTTACAAAACTGTCCCTAAACCGGGCAGTGAAACCAAGAACCCAAAACAAATTGCAAAACCTTAACCAGTTGAACTAAATGACTAAACTAATGCTAAACAAGGCAAGAACTGGTCACAAATGAAAGTCTCAAAGCATTAGTTCAGTCCTTTCAATCCATTAATTGACTAGATGAAGGCTCTGTCACAAAAATCAAACAATTTTTCTCTTTTCCAAGTCACAATCTCTTGTTTCCAAAACTTAATCCGTACAATAGCTTTCCCACCTATTTTCTAACCTTATTTACCTTATTCCCACATGTTAGGACCCTTAGGTCGGGCTTAGAACATCATTAATGCCATTTTCAAGTTTTTAGGACAAATTTCCAAGACAACATTATCAAGATTTGTCTAATCTCCTATTTAAGAATTTCCCAAACTTCAAGGCTCTAAACTAACCTAAATTTGACAAAACTCACACATCAATTCAACCTTGGGACTTTATTATTGAGTCCTTATTACCTTGGTGGTTGGCTAGAACCACCTACAAGCCAAAATTTGAAAAGATCTCTCCAAAAGACATTAAGGTGCTCTTGCACCACACCTCTTCCTCTTTGTCTCTGCTCATGTATTTTATTCAGCTTCTCTTCTTCTGTTAGGGCACATTGATATTCCTCCTCCTCACTCATCAACTTAATCAAACTAATCTCATCCTATATAGAAAACCCCAATCCATTCACATATCTGGCTACTTGCTCGGTCTCATCCTCTAAATGTATGGATCTGATATTCAACTTGTAGAACTCCTCAATATACTTTGTCACACTTGAATCCTTCTGCTTCAAATTATTTAACTTTCAGAGCAAACTAATCTGATAGTCTATAGGCATAAATTTTTTGTTTAACTTAGTTACCATTTGATCCCATGATTTTATCTTCTCCTTTCCTCTTCTTTACCTATCTATCTGCAAATATTTCCACCAAAGGGATGCATGTCCTTTCAACTTTGTACAAGAAAATTTCACCTTCTAGTCTTTAGTGGTAGCTTCAAAATCAAAATACTTTTCCATCTCCATTATCCAATCAAGCAATTCAAATGAATCCAACTTACAATTATAATCCAGTGGATTGAAATGTGGCTTAGTATTTACTCTGGTTAGGGCTCTTATGAACCTCTCTTCTCCCTAATCAAGAATAGGTTGATCTTCTCTTTTGCTTTCTTCCTACTCTTCTACATCTTCATCACTCACATCATCAACTGTTCGACCTCTCCTCTAGGCTATTTTGACCACTTCTAATCTAGCAAGAATTCCTCTCAACATCTCCATTATAGTTGGTTTGCATTTCCATGCACTCCATTTCCTCTACCATTTCTTCTTCCCACCATATTTACACAAGTCCTCTATAGCTACAGGTTGGATTCTTAGTTTTCCACCCCACCTTCAATAGGACTTCACAAAATCTGACGATCTCTCATGGAGTGAATTTCACTTTGATACCAATTTTGTGTAGTCATGACAAGAGGGTCCTCAAAGATAACTGTCTAGACCATGCAACAAGAGTTACATAATGGAAGCAAGATAGAATATGGAGGAAAATGCGTATTAAAACATTATTATTATTAGAAATTTGAATTGCATACAATCGGCCACATCTGGGCTTACAGATTTGGCTCACAGGCTTGATAGAACATACTCAAAATACAATATTCTTATATTCTCCTTAATGAGAGTGGAAATATTACATGTCCCATCTCCCACCTGCTTAATTATCATCCTAATGATTTTTTACAATGTTTTATATCACGTCCAAGGGTCTAGAATCATCCCCGTTGGCCAAAGATCATTACAATCTCTGATGAAGAAAATGTAACATGCATGAAATAGGTTAACCTTCAATTTGAATTTCTCCTCAATAGGTGCATAAGATGAAGTGTGGACCTAAAATTAAGGTTAGGGAGACTCCATAGAACAATTTGAAACACAAATCAAGGATCCACAAGTTACGGGAAGGATCCACAAGAGATCAAATTAGTTGTTAGGCTCAAAATTGCTTCGGTGCTTAGTTCTAGAAATTGCCACTTAATTCGAAAGTGATAACTTGCTGGAAAAAGATCCAATCATGTTGAAATATGGGAATAAGGAAAATGAACATTTTCATAATGAAAACATAGATCCATAGGATCTGGTGAGAAAATATGATGAACTACCAAATCTGCCAACTTGAACTGAACAAGAACAAAATAAGAACAAAACTGAAATGAAAATATTTTTAGTCAATGCAGGATTGCAAAGAACCAAGGATGCTCCTGCATCAATTCCCTATCAATAAGCCCTTCCATAATTTGTGTGCCTAAAAATAAATTGACCCTTAGGTTTCTCAGAAGATGAGGTTTTTAGTTGCTTAGTTAAATCATGGACCAAGGATATAAACAGAGGTTTAGACCCAGAGGGTTCATCTTTTGATGTGGATTCTTTGAGTTTATGTGCTATAGTTATAGGGTTCATGCAAACTAGGATTTATTTTCAACAAATTATAAGCTTACAACTAGGTTATGGGTTTGACACAAGACAATATCAAGACTAAACAAGCAAATTGTTCAAACTAGACATCAAACCTTAAAAGAAATGCAAGAATCTAGAAACCCTAATGACAAAATGATAAAGCAAGCACATACAACAAATTTTCAATAATTAAGAAGCAAGGTGATTATTTTACTTGTTGGTTTATAGTCTCCTTAAAAACCCTAATATATAGACATCGAGAGAGCTTGAAATTTGAATCTTTAAGTGTGGTGAATGCTTCAATAATTTGCAATTATGCATTAAAATAGGCTTGCATAGATTTAAAGAACATCAAATTCATAGTTTGACATCAAATCCGCCATTACTGTTCGCTTGTGTGAACCAAAACAAATCACTTGCCTTCAATCCTAAACTTTGAATTTTAATCGTTAATTCTACAATGAGATGGCCCAATGAATGGACCAGATCTAGTCAAAGAAGTTTTAAAAATCCAACCATAGAGTACCATTTCCATCGACCAACCAAAATACGTCATGTGAATTTTCCTTTGAGTCACCCCATAGGCTCCACCATCTCCATGAGCATTGAAAATTTCCACATATTGGCCTCCCTATCTCCCCATTAGGTTTAACACACTTGCATATTTTGGCAATGGGGAGGTAGGGAGTGGCCCAGATTAAATCTAGAACCTTTAATCTATGTGCTCTTTAAATCTCATAGTGTCTACCTTAGTGTATAACCCTTAAATTTTATGGACAAACACAATTATAACATCTTGATCTATTATTTCCCATGTGCTTATAAAGACCCTTTAGTAGCATGGTTTTTATGCCCATTAATATTATGCTGAAATATTTCATAAAATATTTCATACCTTAATATAGTTTCATTGACGGTCCTAATCATTCCATGTGGCACCTCACCACTTCCCTGTTGAGGGATGGGAGATGAAGGTGGGTCCCCCACATGCTAGTTGGGAATGGTTAGGATTAACCTGATCTATCCCATCTCAACCATCAATCTCATCATTATAAATGTTCACTGCCTTTCATACACCGATGGTTCTCACTGACAAATGAGACACGTGGCACTTTCCCGCTTGCCCACCCAAATATTTTAATGGAAAATAAAACCATAGACGGGTGTGGGGAATGGCTAGGATGAAATCATATAGATCTAATGACCGACATAAAATCTCAAATCTGCATGTGCTGAGAGTTAGCAACTTAGAATGGGACCTGACTAGGTTGATGAGGGGAAAGGACATAAATTTAAAATCCAGACATTATACCAATGCCAAAATATTTCAACCCAAACTTATGAGTGTGGAAAATATTAAAAGGCTTGCAACCCATATGATATGAAAATATATTTAAATCAATTCAAAGGGTAACATCTAGGAACATTAGGCTCAAGGGGACAGTGAATAAACGGATTTAAAGGCATAAGACATGACTTAAAAGACCCAGGGAAGGGAAACACTAATCAACAATAAATTAGAATACTTGCAAAGGGATTGATGCTTAGGGTTTTTAGAGGGCTTAAGCATACATATAAACCTTGAAACATGAGGATGACTAAAACCCTAAACCCTAAGACATGCCCAGATTAGGACTACAACCAAATGCTGTAAAATCTATCAGTGGAGCTCAAAATAATTTTAGGGCTTCCACTAGGAACCAAGGAATCACTACTGATACAAGTACATATGCGTATCAATCCTTGAGAGTGGAAAATTCTATACTATTGGAGAAAATGCATGGCATGTCCCTTAAGCAAGAAGGGGAAATTGCTTCAAACCACACTCTATTTCCTTAGATGGAGGGAAAGGATGAATTATTCACTAATGAGGTATCAACATCCAAAACCCCTCATGTTCAATCAAATTATTATACCTAATCCAAAAGTAGGTTGGTTGAAGAGCATGTACCTATTACATTGCAACCTAATCCAATCTCTAAAAAGGACACAAAACAACTAGTAGTAGCTCCATTTTCCTAAAATTAAGATAAATCAACCTTGAGTAAAGAAAAAGAGTCAAAGGCCCAAATATCTGAGCCACTCAATATGGTAGAACAATTGAAGAAATCCCCAACCCATGTCTCTTTGTGGGATATTTTGGCTATCCAAAAGGATAAATCCTTGTTGTGAGAGGCTTTTGTAGATGATAAAAGACCACTGCAAGCCAATGCAGTCTCAAAATGAAATTAGGAGAAAGGAAAAGAGACAATTCAAGAGTTGTGAGGATTATGAGTTGAAACTAAATAATTCTATGATTGAATCTGGTGCCATCACCACAATTATGCCTAAATTACTTGCAGATTCATTAAAAGTAGAATATGAGCCTCTTGATAGAGAAATTATGCAATTGGATTCAAAAATGGTTTATGTTGTAGGTCTAATCAAAGGCCTCCCCCTAACCCTATATTCATGTCCCAACATTAAAGTCATCCAAGATGTGGTAGTGATAAACATCCCTCCCATTTTTGGATTATGTTTATCTAGAGATTTCATTGTTAATATTGGAGCATATTTGTTTCTAGATTGGCCCCATCTAATTATGAGGACTAAAAATGGTGCCAACACGAAACTATTATCAAAACCCTTGCACTTATTGTTGGAATATGGCCTATAATTGTTTTCATTGATGGAAACCATGGAACCCTTTGTAACCTAAGTCAGGAATCCGATCTACTATATAGTTTTGGCTTACTCCGATAGAACAGGGTGAAGAATAGGACATCTGGTTATAGGCATAAAAGTTTATCTAAATACTTCACTAGACTATTATTTTTGGTTGTGGATCTCTGAGGTAGGTTTTTTGATGTTTGTTGATTCTTATTTGTGAAGTTCACTAATACACAGTCTCTGATACACGATCTAGGAGATTCGGTGCACTAATTTGTTGACTATCTATCCTAGAAGGCCGACCTGGCAAATATAGAAATCACGGATGTATAAGAAGTAATTAATCAAATGTATTCATGCTCTATTATGTTTTTTATTATTCCTCTCTTTGTCCTAACTAACTTTGGAGGAAGCGCATAAATATTTTGTTGTGGATCTGGCTAACATTTGAGAAGAACTAGATGTTTTTACGAAGATGACATAAGAATGATCAAATAATTGATAGCGGATATAAATATGAGATTGATTATATCATTTTTGTGTGTGTCATGTGTGAAGTATGTGAAGATAGTGAATGTGAATATGGTGCAAAATTTTGTAGAATAATAGTGCGAATTTTTCTATGTGTGATGTGAAGAGCAAAAAGGAGCAGAGCAGAACAGAGCCAAGTGTAGAGTCGAAAAGAAAATCCAGAATTTAATCCATGAGCTTCACCAGAACTATAACCTAGAATGAATAGATGCTACTATCTCAGTTCATCCTTTATATAGTTTTAATTTGAACTTTTGTAAGGCAGTGAGCCTTCCCTTTGATTAGTGAGCTCTAGGAAGTTTTCCTGAATGCAAGTACATTCCCTTTGTAAAACTTTATTTGAGTACTCAAATTGTGGATTAACCTCCATCGTGGTATTCCCCTAATAGGGTTTCCACGCAAAAATCTTTGCATTATGGTGTTATGAATGTTTTCTTTGA